>JAPMOQ010053704.1:1088894-1104137 GCA_026543055.1 Argiope trifasciata | reverse complement strand
GTGTGTGTGTGTGTGTGTGTGTGTGTGTGTGTGTGTGTGTGTGTGTGTGTGTGTGTGTGTGTGTGTGTGTGTGTGTGTGTGTGTGTGTGTGTGTGTGTGTGTGTGTGTGTGTGTGTGTGTGTGTGTGTGTGTGTGTGTGTGTGTGTGTGTGTGTGTGTGTGTGTGTGTGTGTTGGCGCTCAACAGGTCAAGCCATTCGAGCTACAGCTACCAAATTTAACACATGTATACCTCGAAGGTTGGGACAGTACATCTCGGGGAGATGTTTTTGAATATTTAATTAAAATTTTAATTAATTAAAAAATAAACAGATTTTTGACATTTTTCCACTATAACTCAAGAAAATATTGCAGCACAAAAAAAAATTTCACATAATATTAAAAATCAAAAAAATATTTGTTAATGATTCTAATGTTTTACCCAACATATAAAATTTCTAGATTTAATAAATTAAAAAATTACTTAATCATATTTTTCAACAATTTATTTCTTATAAAAAAAATAAAATTTTATCACGTTTCACGTAAATGGGAAAAAATAAACTTTTATCAACGCATTGCCACCACATTGCCAAAAGCTCAAATTGAAAAAATAACTTAACTATCATTGCAAATGAAACACATAAAAATTTATTTTTCAGCACGTGATTGTATGAAATAAAATAAATATGAAACATGATATTTTTTATAATTAAATGCAAGGGAATGTTTTTCTCATGTTTTACAATACCTATATTAAACAGTTTTATTTTATTTATTAGCAAATGATCTAAGTGAAATAATTAATCATATTTTATGTAAAGTGAATTAATAAATGCTAATGAATGATGAATTTTAAATTTTTACATTTATCCTCTTCCCTGAGACTCATATTTCACAAAATATTCTTAAAACGATAATATTTTATATAAAAAAAAAAGTTCATTCCAATCAACTAAATCAATCACTAAAACTGGCCGATTTATGAAAATATCAATACCATTATTTTATAGAAATGGTTGATTTTAGATCACTTCATCTTCCTTCCCAAAAAAGTCAAAATTTCTCAAGAATAATTGGCTTAGATTATATAAATGTTGTTTTTGTTCTAATATTGTAATTTCCAAAACTTAATAAATCGATCAGACTTGAAAGCAAAAGATAGAATTTATTTGTTTATTCAAAAGTTGAAGTGCCATAAATATTTTCCTGTATATGATTCGTTAGGACCAAAGGACTGTCAAAAATTTAAACTTCATAATTTATAGAAATATATTTATAAACCCAACAAAATAAAATATTATTATTGTTGGCCTTTATATCCTTTGAAAAATAAAACTAAAAACTGAATTTTTCCTTGAATCCGTAAAATTTTTGTTGAGTTATTCTTTGAGATATTATAAATTATTTAAATTATTCCGTATTTCACATAAGACTTTAATACCGAATAATACCGCTTTCAGTTCTATTATTATTTTTTAAAGACTATTTAGATTCAATAAAAGCGTCTTTTTATTGACTGCAATTTATTCATCTTCAATTGAATTTTATTGGTGTTATCTGAAAATTTGGGAGAAATGTGTCTTAAAATGAGCAGAACAGCTTAAAATATCCATAGTATAATAATATCTCAATCAAAATTGGAAGCTTAAAAATATTTTGTTGGAAAAACTATTATGAGATAAAGTTACATAAAATATTAATTGAACAATTTGACGAAAAACAATACTGGCAAACAGGCTGGTAGCCAAAGGCTGCTAGTCTCTAATTAAAATAGTAATCAGAGATATGAAGAATCGTCAAGTTATAGAAGACATTCAAAGTCATTCGTTTTATAGAATATCCATTCCAGTTCGTAGCGGTGAAGGATAATAAATAATAGTCAACTTTCAGTCAAAATTCTTTGAGATAGGCCACCCGTCGAGTAGAATAAGGCTATTTATTCAATTTAAAGACACGAAGCTCTTTTGTGGTCATATTGCATACCTTGCGCCGGTCGTCATCTAGCATTAAAACACAAAGAGAGTTTTGTTTCCTTAGTGATGAATGATCCAAGGTGAGGTTAAAATTTCACACCAGGGGGCGCTTGAAGTCTAATGAATTTCCGTTTTTCAATTTATGACTTGCTTCGCCATAAATCACAAAATTAATTTGCCGACCATTTCTGCTTTAGGAAGAGAAAGAAGAGAAAGTGAGTTCGTGGTGAAATTAAATTTAATGCTTTTGAATTTTAAACTAAAACAATATTTAAAAAAAGCAGAATCCATTTTAAAATAGAAATGGATGACGTCTGACGCGTAGGAGAGATTTACGTTCCCTGACTAGCTGATTTAATGGATTTCTGGTCTCTGGTAGAGGTCCTGACATAGATTTACAATCCGAAGACATCCGCTGAATGTGGCAGCCTTATCTGATCGGATGGAAAACAATTAGCCTTACAAGGATAACTTCCAAGAAGAAAGTGACAAATGGAAATTCCTCGTGTTTCAGCGTGGCTTGAGCTTTATTTATTGCTTACTTTCTTCTGGGTCTTTTTTACTTAGCAGTGAAGTTATGAATGGGAAAATCTCGAGTTCTTCCCCAGACGCAAATTGGAAACAGATGCTTTGCTTTTAAAAGATTATTTGCGTTTTGTGAACTGACATCTTGAAAGAAGCCGATTTGTCATAAAAGTGAAACAGTGCACTGACTGAATGTGTTCCTAATAAAAAGAAATATTCTAAACACGCCAGCAAAGAAAAGTTTCAGGCTGTTTCTCGAGATTTGTCTTTATTGACTAAAAATATTCTAAAATGGTGCATGTCCATTGTTCTTTTTGGAATAATATGATTTCTTATAATTAGCAAATTATCGTTACTTTTATGATGTAATATCAATTTTATATCTATTGATTAACATTTTGATAACTAATAAAATAAAAATTTAAAAAACCTAGCTAAAAAAATCTAAAAATAACAATATGCAGAAGAAATATGTTCCCAGTTACATCATGCGAAACACGTTTACAAGAAGAAAAAAATATCAATATTTATTTCAGAAAATTTCAGATGCTGTAAGTCAGATTCTCTTTTAAGTATTAACTCATTAAAGGCGAGGGATCTTGGCGAAAGTATCCTAGGTAACGTGAGATAAATCGTAGTACTATGACTCCCGCCTTTAATGTGTTAACATGTGAATCTTACTGTTCTCTTTGAAATATTACAATTTTCTTATAACTTATTGATATCACTTTTTGATGGAATATCAGCTTTTCATTTATCAACATTTAAACAATTAATGAGAATAAAAAAATCTAAAAATAATAATATGCAGTGTGAATATATTATACAGTTTATTCAAAACATGCTTTCAAAAAAAATTATTGATATTCATTCCAGAAGTTTATAAATGTTGTAAGTCAATTGTCCTTTTAGGATATTAAGATTACCTTACATTTTGCCCATCATCATCGTTTTTTAGAGCAACGTCGAACTGATTAATTATTGATTAACATTTAATAATTAATAGGGCAAAATATCGAAATCAAAAATTTTGCATAATAGCAATGAAAAATTATACTGTATTTTAATGAATCTCTCAGACGCTACCCGCCTTTCACTTCCCTTGAACGAAATGAGAAAATCTGAAAATATGGTAAATTAAAATAACTTTTCGAATGAAAAACGAATCGAAATAAAGCATCTCTATTATAAAACGATAACGTATGTAGTGTGGCATAGAAAACACACTCTTATACCGTTTTACTTAATGACAATGTGAAATAAATCACAATAAGAATGTTTCAAATTGCTTTGTTCTTATTATAGATGAACTTAATACAATTTTTATTAAATAATGGAACTGCCAAATGTTAATATTATAAATGCTTTGGAGAGGGCTGGCATTCCATTAATTTAGAGGAAATAAAATATAAAAGAAATATAGAAATAGGCTTTAAGTAGAAAGTTTAACAATCCCCAAAATAAGTTCATATGTCACCAAATGGATAACTGATATGGCCTAACTATTACATATTAATTGTTTAAAAAGTTCATAATCTAGGCGAGAAAGCTGGTCTCTCAAAACTGCTTGTAATATTGAATTTGCATGTATACTTTTCTACTCGATATTATATACTGAATAACATACAATAGAAAACCAAACTAAAAATTAAAGCATATTTAGAAAAGAGAATGAGAAAAAAAGAAATTAGAACGTTTACTAACAATACTATTACAGTTTGAATTATATAAAAATAATATATAAATTCCTAATATGTTATTATGTAGCTAGTTCACTGGCAACACATTTTTCTGAACTAATTATTTGCTATTAGAATTAATGCAGTATTAAACAGAGTGAATATTCACATCCAAATCATCCTGAGCCAAAAAATATAAAGATAACTTAAGGATATAGTGATAAATATAAACCACACGCAAAAGCATGCGCTTAAAAAAAGGCAGAGAAAGTCTGGACATGAATTGTAATTTAAGGGGAACCTTTCGAAATAAGAAAACATCTATTAGCTTCTTTATAGATTGATTTTGAACAACATTAATATTGTCAGGTAAGAGTCAGTTAGAGTTATGGATCTCCTACAAGAGCCAATGAAAAATTATTTGCTTTTAAGAATCAAACCAAATAAAGGATTGATGGAAAATCTCCAAATGCTAACAGCTCTCTACGAGTAAGTAAAGCATTTATCAATTCATTCCGAATTCATGAGAATGCTAATTAAAAACACTCTGAGAATAAACCATAATCTCCTTGATTTGATCAAAGTGCCACAAATATACTACTCCATGGCCTGATCTGTAGCTATTTCTATGTAGCTAGTGCTCTTCAGAACTGCCCTTAATTGAAATCTGTTTTCAATATGATTAGCCTAATAATTCATAATTATAAATTATTAAATACGAAAGAATATTAATATTATTTCGTTGGTTTGAAAATACAAAGAGTGGATTGATATTTACCAATTATATATACACTAGCTATTACCCGCAACTTCGTTCACTGGGAAATTTTGATGTATATGTATGAGAACTGACGTTCTGGTCAGTAGTTGGTAGTGGCTGTCTAAAATCGTCTGCGAGCAAAACGACAACGCCACCCACTACCGCCTAGTTGCCCTGCAAGTTGTGGTCTAACACCTATTTGCTCTCTCGCCCTATTCTATTAACTTACTCAACAAAAGGATTCCCCAGTCTCTGTGTTAGGTCTGTTAATGATTAGGTCATTGTGAATGCCATATCTTCTTATAAAGCATCCTTGTATTTATCCCAAAGCTGGAGGGAACTTTAATACCCCGCAAGTGCTGGGCATTTCGATAAACTATCAAGTAGTGACAAATAAAAAAAATTAAAACTAACCTAAAAACAATACATTTAAAAGTATAAGCATATACGAAAAATATACTAACATAAATATAAGTTAATAACAAAAAAAAAACTAATCTTCAAAAAAATTATTTACATTGTATACCAGAAGAAAACAGAAAATCAACTCCGTATTTCTTTAAAATCAAGTCAAGTCTATTTTATTTATCTGTCGAGATTGAAATTGCTACAACAGTATTATACACATAATTTTTAAACTTTTAATTCAAATGAACCAAAGGTGTCAACAATCACTCGTGAACTTTCAACGCCAGTTGGCGTAACACAAATACTTGACTTTTCTACGCCAGTTGGGGTAACGAAATGAAGATTCGAAATTTTTTTTTATTTCCTTTGTTCTGTTTTATTTTAATTTCAAAGTATTTCAGAATGAATCCAAAAGATAGATTAATTAACAACATTTGATTTTTAATTCATAAAACATTAAAAAAATAAACAGAATCGCTTGAAAAAATCGGTCGGAAATGGAGTAGTATATATCAGGAACCTTAATCAAGTCAAGGAGTTGATGGATATTATTCTCTGAATGTTCTTAGTATTAGTTGCTGATTGCGAACTGGATGGCTTTTGGAGAATTTCCATTGATTGACTAATATGATGATGCTATTACTCAAAAATTTATGGTGGATAAAGAACATATATATGGAATAGACTCTTTACCTTTCTTTCTTGATATATCTTCATCCATAACCTAATTTTCTAGCCACTTGTGGACAAAATTCTCTAATGCCGCTAGAAGTGTTCACTATCAACAGTCAAAACTATCAACGGTAGAAGTAAATTTTTCATATAGATGAATCAAATTGCCAATTATTCATTATTATTTCCACTATATAAAAGCATTTAACAAAATTTACTAATATAATTATATGAAATTCTAAATCATTTCAATCACAAATAATAATAAAAAATCTTGAATTTTTCGATAGATCCTTAGTATATGTCTATTCTTTTTTAATTCAGAAGAAATTCCCATCATTTGCTTCTGGAAACCAGCCTCTAAATGGAAAATTGAATTCAAATTTATGGAATGCAGAAAAATTTATGATTTCTTTGTTTTGAATTATAAATAAAATTTTAAAATTAAAAATTAATCTTTTAATAAAAATTTCTCCTGTAAAATACTCTATTTAAATAAAAAATATATATATATATAATGAACAAACGATTTTATTAACCAGCTACGAAATTTAAAACTAATTGAAAATATCAAACATTTTGATGATACAAATATTAATCACTGCTCAATGTAAGATTAAATTTCAAAGTTTGCCCTTCAGTAATTAGAGTAGTTTGTGATATAGTTCAGGATTTGGATCATTTTCAAGCTGAGCATGCCATTAACTCAATAAACATATTCAGCATTTGACCTAACTTAGTACAAATTATCAAATATTAATCTTATGCATAGATTAAAAATTAAATCCCCCTGGTTATTTCGGTAACTACAAAATTAAACTTTTGTTATTTCATTATGCCTCAATTAAAATCCCGTCCCATTTAATAGGGAACATTGATTAATTGTGAATCGGCAATCATGTCTGTTGTAATCACTATATGTATTTACAAAACAGGTCTAAATGTTTCGAAATGTTATTTACTTGAATTTAAAAAATAATAAGCAATTCGAAATATGACCTGAGAAAACCTGTTCATCAATAACATTTCATTTACTTTCAGCGATTTTTTTTTCTTCTGATTTTTCGATCGCTGAATTGTAATTAATCGATAAAGGGAAGCCGTCATTTTTTTTTTTTTCAAATCTTGGCTTATGTGTACGTGCTACTACGTTTACAGAATTAATAATCAACCAATTTCATGGTATTGTTTAAAAGACAATGAAATACTTCTCCTGTTTAAAGGGCGAAAGAAAAAAAAAAAAGAAAAATCGCCAAAAGCAGCCCTGATATACAAATCATCAGGACCAATCTAAACGTGACTCAATCAAGCAGACTATGACAGGAGGGAACAAAAATTTATATGTTCCATTAGATACTTATCTACCGCTGATTAACGCTAATTACGCCACGTATGATGAAGTGGCGAGAGATTATAATACTTCGCCAAATTTAAAATCGTGATATGGAATTTTTTTTTTTTTTTACTAAGTTGTTTCACACAATTTGTACTGATAATGCAGAACCAGCTTCCGATATTAAATAAAGCGAGTAATGAAGTATAATATAATTTTACCCCCTCTCGAAGATCAGGTGCAGCTGTTTTCAGATTGCAATGGACAGATTAATGTATTAAGTTGACAGATAGCCCTTTGGGCCAAACGATAATATCAATATCATCTCCGAAATTAAATTAAACCACTTCTATGAAAGACCTATGGTGTAGATAAATGTGTTACCGACTGCATTGTAAGATACAGCTAAAGATATGAATTGTAACTTTATAGCCCTTTTTAAAAATTGTATTTTAAACAAAATCGTGAGATTTTTATCAAGAATTTTCTAAAGTATTATTTTTAGTAAATTAATGCTTAATTTTCTATTGATTCTCTGAGGATAAAATTCCTTAATAGATACATCATTTTAATTTACTGCATTTCACAACTCTAATTTATCACAATAATTGAAAAACGCTTTTTAAATGTTAAACTTAAAGATCCGAAATTATTATTATTCAAAATCTTTTTTATCAATTAGATGGTTTATATAAATATTGTAATATAAATAAATATCTAATTGATTACATTGAACAATGTAGTGGAAAAAAATAAATTGTTAATTTATTTTTTATGTGTTATAATTTTCATTTCATTCAAAACTGTAAAATTTAGACTTTAAATTTTCTCACATTATATTTACATCATATTATGTTAATTTAGAACTCTCTCTTTATGTTAATATGAACTCTCAAAGAATTTTACTAGTCTTATTTAAATCAATGAGCTCACTACTGAATAGAATAGCATAACTAAAAGCTGAATTTTTGAAAAAAATATATATAATTGAAATTTCGGATAATCAGAAAAGAGTATTTTGAGAACTTCAAAAAAGAACCCTACATCAAAAAGTTGAAATTCCGATTATTTCAGCTTTTCGTATTCATTAATAGATGTTTGGATCAACAATCTTTAAAACAAACCATTTTAAAGCACTTCTAACAAAAGAATTTATATTTATTGGTTGACTTTTAATTTATAACTTTTCATTACATTCATTCCCCTTGAAAATATTAGCTTACATCAAGAGTGTTTTGGAACTTTAAAATTCCTTTCATAGTGATTAAAATAAATATAAAAATTGCATATTTGTTAGTTCTTAGAGAGAAAGTTGAAAAAAAGTTAGAAAAGAGAAAGTTGGAAAAGGTAATTTAGCTGAAATCCTAATCGTTCTCAACAGTTGATCTGACAGTATATGTGCGTATGTAGACAACGGAAAATTTGATTCTGAACTACCAAATTTCACAAGAATTTAATTACTTAAAATTTAAACGAAATTTTTGTGCATTCCCACTATGATTTCCGAAACCATTATAGTGCAAAAATGATTTTTACATGAAATTAAAATTCAAAATATCTTTTTAACTAGGATTATTTAGCAGTACATTTTTTTCTGAAAATTAAAAATTGATCATCGAAGGTAATCAGCTGGTTCACCAGGCATATTGATTATATTTTTTTTCCGGATAACTCTTTTAGATATAAATTTTTGCCCCTAATTGTATTATGTACTTCATATCTGTAACGTCCATTAAAGTCGTATTATTTTAATTGTCTTAATCTGAGTATATGCATGAATCTTTCTATTCGTGATCAACCACATAAAACCATAGCGCTGTTAAAAATGCAAATATCCAATTGATCTATCTTCTGAATTATGCGGTACTGTAACTTCACGATTTTATTTGTTTAGTTAACTATACGAACATTTTACAGAATCCTTCTTCTTATCTTTCAACAATGTAGGAAAATCACAAGATTAAATATTTGATAAAAACAATGTAAGTGGTTTCAATCACAATGTAACAACGTAATCAAGTGTGGGAAATGAGACCAAAAAAAAATTTAAAAAATACCTAAATCAACAAAGTTTAAAAAATTAAGCAACATTTTAAAACTGATATAATTAAAAGGATTTTTTTTTTAATTTTGAAAAGATCTAAAATGAATTTTTGTGCAATAATCTCTTGAGAATTTAGCTCAGATAAAGGTCCAAATTTCGTTTATATTTTTATAAATTCTAAATAAAATTTCGGGAAAAAAATGCTTCAAAGAGAACAATTCTAGCTTTCAATGTGCAAAATAAAGTTGATGCCAAATTCAGTAGCTGTAGGTCGAATGATTTGGCCTGTAGAGTACCAATTCGAATATATACACACATTCATCTTTATTATCTATATAAATAGATAATATAGATAATTATAATAATGCATAGTTTTCAACACCCTTTTTCAGTCTCAATACTATTAAAACAGTTTTCATTGTTTCATCAAGTGTTTAATTCCTTCTATTGTGAACGAAAGAATGGTTCCATAAAAAATGCACTTTACATGGAAAATAAGAAAGAACCTTTATTGTATAAAATAGAAGACAGCGTGTAGTTAGACTTTACACTAACCAGATAGTTATTTTTTATTGGTATTATAATAGCAGGTATTAGTATTATAATAATTATTAGTATTCTAATAACTCGACTCCATGACAACAGTGAATAGATATCTCTGTATTCGGAAAATAAAATTTTTTATATTATACCTGTATGTGAACATTTTCATCCAAAAACAGTCTGAGATAAATGAATGAAATTAAGTGTATGCGCTAAATTTGTAGATTTCCATAAAATTTTGAAAGAAATCTATTCTAAAGAGATCTGTCTGTCCGTCAATCTGTGATCAATAACCTACAAATCTCAAAGAGTCAGTTTTTGTACCTAAAGGATAAATCCGAATCAAATTTTTAATCAAATCCATTTGAGGAATATCGTCTGTCGGTCTATACATGCATGTAAAGAGATAACTTAAGAACGCAATGACTCAGACTACTGAAATTTTTTATGTTATTTTGTCTCTAAAGCTGAAGTTAGATATCGAATTTTAGTTTTCAGTAAATTGGAAAAAATACGTTTATAACGCATATCATTTTATTATTCTAGGAAACTCAATATTTCACAATTCTACATTCATGTGATGAGTTTGAAATAAAAACCAGCGCGAACGGTCTTCCAAAACCTTTTTTGCCTACACTCTAATTTGTCATGACAGAGAAAGCCTTGCAATCCATTCAAAAACAGTTATGAGATAGTAACTTTGAATTTCGCATTTTTATAGAGAATATCGCGTGGTCCTTGGCGAGTGATTGGCGATTTTTGATGATTTGAAATGCCGTTAATAGTACCCGAAAATTGTCCTTGGCGAGTGAGTGGCAATTTTTGATGATCTGAAATACCGTTAATAGTATCCGAAAATCAAATTTGTGCTTTGGACAAGTTTTTCCTCAATCATCAGAAACAAAGTTTGACACAAAATTCCACTTGTAATCACAAAGTGCAATATCAAATTTCCTGTATTTAAATTTTGCGTTTTTAATTATCCCTTTTATACATTTCTAAAAGTTTAGACATACAGATAATCAACCTGGAATTGAATTTATCTCAAAATTTGATGAGTATCATTAGAAGCCTATGTTATAGAAGTTAAAACTTTGTACCGAATCTATCCAGCTCTTTTCTTTTTTTAGCTACCTTGTTAACTCATATTCGAACAGCCGGGCAGACGAACTTCATCAGAACAGATTTTATACAAAATTTGATAGACATCTGTAAATTTAGTATAAAACTCGTGTACCAAATGTCAATGCGTTTCTGATTTTTTTTTCTCTTCACTGACAGGCAGATGAACATTTTCCAAAAATGCTGTTTTTGAACTCAGAATGCTCTAAAACGTGGAGATTCGTCGAAATATCGAGTTCGAATGTTTTGATGATTACCATACTTTCTCCATACATGAACATTTTCCAAAAATGCTGTTTTCGAACTCGGAATGCTCTAAAACGTGGAGATTCGTCGAAATATCGAGTTCGAATGTTTTGACGATTACCATAATTTCTCCATACTATATATGCAAGAAAGTAAAAAAAAAAAAATCTTTTTTTTTTTTCTGAAGGCAAGAGGAATAACAAGTTTATTAAAAAATGTATGAGAAAACTACTCCCAGTACTTTTTTCTAATTGTAAGAACTATTTTAATATCAGTACATTCTAAAACAATTGTTTCAATATTTTAGTGATTAAATTTGATCCAGATATCGGGCTATATTCAATGCATTTTTGATTCCACTTTATCGCTAGCATGTAATTAAGATAAATTACAAAATAAAATTAAAGACAGATAAAGAAAATTAAAAACATTACCATATTACGATATTTCAGTTACAAAAAATTAAAATTGCTTTAAATTGTTTTTTATCCGCCCATTTCTTCCCAGAAAAAGAAAAAAAAAATCCTTCCATTTTGTGCATTAGATTTATGTAGATCTCAGGCAACTTGGCACATACACCTTTTGAGTTTGCACCAATTGTCCTTCTTGAAATATAAGTACGAGACTCGTCCTAATGCCAAAACGTGTGTCATGCTCCAATATTTTTCCAATCATGTACACTCAAACTATAATAACACATTCAAATCTCACCTATTCATCACTTTGTCAGATAATCGCCCATGGGTCTGAAAAAGTAATAGACGTTTCTGGCAACAGTCATCTTTCTTCCAAATTCGGCTTTCACCAATCACTGTTAATGTCATCGAAATCACGACAAATAAATCAGTTCCGTTCGATGCAAACAAATCAATCCATTTATATTCTGTAACTTATTGGCAAATGTGCATTGATTTGTTTGATCATATATCTTGGTGACACTTTTGATTTCTAGTATTTATTCCGGCAGCTTGTCTTTGTTCTGAATTTTGAATATGGTCTAATGGTTTTGTTCTGATAGAAAATTAAATGCACAGATTTATGTGATTCGATCATTCATTTAAATTGTGTTATTTGAAATGTTTACTTAAAAGAGAACGTTAACTTCAATCAATTTCAGTTGTACAAACAACCAATAAATTGACATCCCTGTTATGAAATCAAACATATATAATTCTGAATATCAAGTTTCAAAATGGCATGTTTATTTATTTTTTCAAAAACGAGATTTTTAAAAAAGTGTAGGCTAAAACTATTTCTGAAGAAAAATTAATTCAGTAAAAATTAAATTCAAACTTTAATACAAAACACCGTCTTATGATTATCTTTTATGCTTCATTAATCTGTCTTTATTTTTGAAAAATTTGTTATTGATTTAATTGTTAAAATTAAGTAAACACGCAAACAAACAAAAAATATGCTTTTAATGTCGTTGAAAGTACAAACAAAATTCATTCAAGTTAATAAAACAATGCAAAACATTGTTAAAAAATAAAAATTAACTTAAAAATTTATTAAAATTAAGGAAAATTTTATGGAAACAAAATTGGTACAAGTAAAAGTTTCTCTTAAGTTGCGCAAAAAAATGTGTGTGCGCGCCAGCACATATGTAAAGAATATCATTTTTGTGAAAAATAAAATATTTGATTAAACAGTAATAAAATTGGTGAAAAACCTACTCTTAACATTTACTATCCCCTCCCCGGGGAGGCACCTCGAAATGAGGAAGAGAAGCTTCCGTCAAGTTGGTTGGTTGTCGCACAATAAAGGGTACAAGAAAAAATGGGAGTTTGGCTCCTCTCATTGATGACGGGATGTACTTTCTTAGGGAAGAGTTGTACTGTGGCCGGTGATGGATGTTAGGACTCACAGTTTCAACACAGTTCCCACCAGTGTTGCTGTTGGAGCGGACCGCTCATTCAGTAATTTTTGTCCGTGTGTCTTCTGCCGTGTCGGACAGTGTGACTTATTATTTACTATCCAAGACGTCTATAATCTGGTATATCTAAGCCCATCAGTCAAAGTGTACAGCAACGGTAACAATACTTTCTCTTTGAATATTTTATATACTCAATAATCGAAAATAAATCAAAGAAGAATCTTATAAAAACAATCTACATTTTATGCGTTGATATTTATCACAGATTAATGTGACGTTATGTCGCAGATTATGTATGTACGTGGTAGAAGAACTTTCTTCATTCCAGGGTAGCTTCCAAACGACAACACTTACTGAGGGATGCCAGCTCAAGTGTCCTCTTTATCTGATCGCGGCACAAAGCTACTTAAGTTCTTCCCAAAATAGCACTAGTATTGCTTTAAAAAGGGACGTTAACATAACTAAATTAAACCGAAACGATACGACAGATGTATTTTGACGTCATTGCGATGATTCTTAAATTCATTAGAACTATTTCTCTCGAAAATGAACCTCACAACATTCATAAATTTCTGTAATAATCCAAGATAGTTGTCATCAATAATAACAAATCCAAATAAACACTAGCCAGCTTATCATCTTGAAATAAATAAATTTGAAATTCAATGAGTTTCAAAATTCAATCGGTTCATATTATCGTTCAAACTGTTTTGTTGCAGAGCTTCAGTTATATTTAAATGCATGTCTGAGACTCATATTTAATTAATTGAAGGGGGGTGGGGAAAACTCAAACCTAATAAAATTCTCTTTACTTATATTAAGAAAATGAATTCTTGTAGTACCTCAATTGGCATTAATATTGCTGAAAAAGCGCGTTTTAAGAAAACCGCAAACAGAAGATATTGATATTAATATTCATATCTGAAATGTCATATACAGAAATCATGGACTCCGGAATTTCCCCGTTTACCTCAAGCAAACGAAAGTTCTTGTTGATTTGACAACCGGACAACTAAATAGCATTCCGGACCCCGCCTTAGCAATGAATGCTCATAGATTCATTTATCGCAAGACAGGCGATTCAGTATAATAATTGCGCTTGGCTAATTTTTCCCCCTTCTCTTAAACTTGTTATGTCACTGTGGCTTAATTGATAGGGCGCCTGACTTCATATTAAAAAGCTGTAGGTTCGAGTTAGGCCATAGATGATGAGCGATTATTTATTAAATTGATATGTTTTAAGTATTTTTTATTATTAGACCGACGTAATAAAAAAAAGCTTTTTTGAAGTTACTTAAAGTATCCGACTACGTCCAAAGAAAAAAATTTGAAAAAATTGGATTTTTAAGGAACTATTTATGGTTTTTAGATGTATTGTCAATAATAAACACTATAAATATAAAACAAATTCATTGAAAATATAATATATTTTGAGAAATGGGAAAATTTGTAGTAAATTTTAATGTAATTTAACCAAAGCGGCTTACACTCTACACAAAATTGCAATGCAGCGATCCTATTTTTCTTTGCACATAAATTATAGCATAAAATGATGAATGAAACGAACCAAAATCTAAGAAAAATCTTGAGATACAAAGAAGGTATGGGTAAAAATAGTCGCATACATGCATTTTTACCATACATTTACAGCTTAATTTTTCTAAAAATACCTATAAGTTAAAAAGTATTTCTCCAACAATAAAAGTTTTGATTCATTTCATTGCCCATATAATTTAAAATACACGCTGAAATTTTTATGTAAATATCTCTGTTAGTTTTTGTGATATCATGTTGACGATAGAGAATTTTTTATAAAAATTAAAGGTAAAGACAAATTTTAGCTGAAAAATATGTGACCCTACATGTGATGATAGATCAGGTCTTCCTTCTCTTAGAAAAGATAAACTGTTTTAGGAGGAGAAAAGTCTGAACAACAAGAAATAATAAGAATTTTTAAGAAATCGCCACTGTGGTCGATAACCGGTGTTTTTAACCTTAAGCAAAAATTCGTTACAAATTTGTATTCAATTATTCTTGATATTATAATTATTAAAACATATTCAAGTATTCATTTTCTGGGCA
>JAPMOQ010053704.1:978697-1088494 GCA_026543055.1 Argiope trifasciata | reverse complement strand
GCATCATGAAATTAGAAAATAAAAACTATTTCTGAAACAATCCAAAAATTAAAGTCTGAATCAAACTAAAAAAGCACCATCGTATTTAGAGTGCGCTAGACTTTCTCAAGAGTCACCCTCAGGCAGGAAAATAATGAAATGCTCGATAAAAAAAAAGTAAACACTTAGTAATTAAATTAGTTTTTTTGTAAATTTAAATTTATTAGAAACGGAATAAGACGGGCCTCAGATTTAATGTGATGGCTTTCAAAGTATTAAATAAAACATTATGTTTCTTCTCTTAAGCCTAAAGGAATGTTATATAGCAAAGGAATATTATACATCTGATGGGAATATTATATAGCGGGGAAAAAACTAAAAATTAGTTTGATGAGACAACCGTGGAAAAGATAACAAAATTAAAAAATTTTACCTAAAAAAGCAATGAATGACCACATTAATAGTATCAGTATATAATTTCTAAAAAAAAAAAAAAAACACGTTTTAATTTTAAAAGATTTTAATTATAATAAGCAGATGGATACATCAATACATTATGCATTTCATATATAAAAAAGGAAACCTAAAATGATGTTTTGAAATCTATATTACGGCTTAAAAGAAAAAGGTGACATAAATTATAATTATAATTTGAATCAAAGAATTTATTCGTTAAATATATTCTACTGACATTAAAAAAAAATCTTCAAACTATGCACATTTACATAAGTAAAATTTGGCATAAAAGTCATTTTTGAAATTCAGCATTTCATTATTGGCGGTATTCAGCAATAATAGAACACCCGAAATAAGGCACCTGGCGCCATCTATCAAATAAAATCAACATCAATGAAAAAAATCGAAAATAAAATAACAATTTTATCATAGAGAGTCTCTTTCTCTATGAATTGTATTTAAAATTCATCTTTCAAAAAAGAAAACAGTATACGAATAAAACAAAAAATACTTATATTTTTTTGTTCTAATTTTATTCTAAGATAAAAAAATCTTTTTTTTTTGTATAGATATGAAGTTATTTGAATCTTTTACATATTTTTCTTCTATAAGCAAATAAAATTATAATTTTCAGATTAAATTAAAGTATTTATATTCATAACTATAATTTTTTAAATAGTAAATTAAAATTTTTCCCAAATTTTTATTATTGAGCAAAAAAAAAAAAAAAAACACTGTACCTGCCAGGGCTCGAACCTGGGACCTTCCGCGTGTTAGGCGGATGTGATAACCACTACACCACAGGTACCCGTTATTATGATACTGTTTCTTATATAAATTCTATAATTTTTGAGTTATACTACAGAATTGGGTTTGTTTATAGCTATATATTAGGTTATTAAAAAAATTAATTTCAAAAACAAGGCCATTTCTAAATTTCGGTTACATTTTCAAGATAAATTTTCAAAGCAAAATCAATTAATTATTTTTTTTCCCCTTAAAATTAAAAGAATTATTTTAACTTAACTTACAAAACTTTTTTAAATTCTTCTTCAAATATTTATTCTTTCTCTAGCATGTATAAAAACTTTACTAAGTTATTTTCCTATTAAATTTTCAAAATTACTAAAAACAGCTAAAAAAATGTTTGTATGCTCCTGCACTTATAAGAAGATCAAACAATAATATCATAAGAAAATTATCTTTTACACATCATGCCAAATTTTATATTTACATCATTCAATGTTTTAAGTAACCATTAAAATATTAATTATAAACAGGATTTTCTTCCAAAAAAATCAATTTAATATAGCCTGACAAATAACTAAATTGAATAGTAATCCAATAAAAAATATTTTTCATAATGAATAAAGTTCTCTATTTAGCAGAATTTATCATACATTATCAAATTTATTAACAAAAATATCTATTAACAGTTTTCTTCCATTCTTTTGTAAATATTTATTTATTTTTGTCACAGAAGGTAACAAATAACATGCAAGAAATTAATATCAGTGACTCTCTTTTTTTGCCCTATTATTCATTTTTAGAGCATAAATTGTGAATAGCTTTAATAATTTGCATATACATTGGCTCAAAGAATTTAACATATGTCTTATTTTTACAAGATAAATCTGACTTTCAATATAAATAACATGTTCCTTTTAATTTTTTTCATATAACGGATAGTTTAATTTAAATTAAGAATAAAGAAAAACCAAATGAAATTGAAAAGTTATAGCAGTATTTTAAATACAAACACTGTTAATACTGCTAAGTTCAGTGGTGGCAAGATGGTTGGCTGTATATAAGAAGAAGAAGGTATTTTAAATAAGCATACAGATTTCTGCTACAAAAATTGAGAGTACACCAATGAAAATTTTTGTAATACCTTGCATAGAATAAAACTGTCAATATTAGTTGCAAGTCTTTTGATTTTTATAATGGCCTTTACAGATCCTAATATTGATTTGACCAATTTTTGGTGGTATCTGAAGATATTTTGCTCCATTTTTCTTGCGACACTTGTTTTAAATGATTTTGTATCTAATTTTGTGTTTGGGGATCATTGATTTGTGTATGGTTCACAAATATTCAATGACATTGATGTTGGAGACAGTGGTGATGTGTGTGACCTCTGCTTACATTAGAAAATACACCATATTTTGATGTCAAGTGCAGTGTGTCTAGTGTCATTATTTTTTTGAGAATTGAAATTTCCATTTAAACCCTTAGCACTTTCTTTTAGATTGCTGCGAAATATATCTAAGTAAACCATGTCAATATCCTCAATCTAGATATTGACATGCAACTCAATACTGACACTTTCTTTCTATGCAAGATTCTACAAAAATTTCATTGGTGTTATTTTCTATTTTTTGAGGCAAAAGTCTGAGCACATGACATGATGACTTTAAATAATAATTAGTTGAATAGCAAATTAATTTCATAGCATTTGATTTATACTGTATAAACTTTCATGGAGTCTATGATAATAACTGGTTTGTAAACAGCAACTGCAACATAGTTGGCAATTATTCCATAAATTTATTTCTTCTTGCCAAAATAATAATTTTGAATATTATTTCAAATGCATCAGTAATTTTCCAATTTAGAGGTTTTTCATTGATTTTTCTTTATTCTTACTTTAAATTAAACCACTTTTTATGTGTAAAAATAAAAACATGTCTGCACTTCTTGGTAATGTTTTATTTATATTGAAAGTCAGATTTATCAAGTAAAAATAAGATGCACTTTCAATTGTTTGAACCACTGTAATGCATTAATGTATGCTTATATAGCATGCACTAAACATTATAAATTAAATTAATAATCTTCTCATTATTTTGTCGACAGGAAATAAGTATTCACAGAATCTTTCTAAAATATGAAAACTGTCAGTGAATAATGAATGAGAATATCATTCATTTATTAAATAACAAATAAATTTACAAAATTCCAGATAAGTTTTACTGTAGTATCTTTTTACAAATTTTATAGTTAATTCATGTATTTTTTATTGTGCCATCTAATGTCAAATAAAACTACATCAAATTTTATGAATGCAGATAATCAAAAGGATTTCAGTTACTATTTCTGACACTTACAGCAATGTAAAGTCTTGATATCTCCTTCTAATCTCTCAATTGCATTGTGATAAAAAATTAAACTTATAAAATATGAATTTAAATAATAATTAGTTGAATAGCAAATTAATTTCATAGAGTTTGATTTATACTGTATAAACTTTCATGGAGTCTATGATAATAACTGGTTGTGTACAAAGTTTTCCATTATTCCATAAAATTATTTATTCTTGCCAACATAATAATTTTGAATATCTCAAAACTGAGATTTTAAACATTTATAATAACTAATTGTTGATTTCTATAATCACCTTTTCGCTGCAAAAACTTGCAATCTCACAAAATCTCAAGTTAAAAGATCATTTAGAGCTGCAGATCTGAATTGCTAAAAAAATCAGTTGAAGCAAAATAATTTATGAATAAGAAGAAAAAAAATTGCTTAATTGCTCTGCACAATCAAAGAATACAATAAAAATAGTTAAAATGTTTGTTTGTTTGTTTCCTTCAGTCCCTATCCAAAAATTTTTCTATCCCATTTCAACATTCACTTTTTCTGATATTTATGCTGTTCAATTATAAATCATATAGTTGGATATTATTCATATAGTTTGGTTTTAAAAATTTATAGAAAAGTTTGTATTTTATACTGAATATAAACATTTTGCTAAAAAAATTAACATTTTTTTTTTGTATCAATCATTACTTTCTAGTTGACAGGCACTTCCCAAGTAGTTTGTTTAAAATTTAAGTAATCAATTTGAAAATCAAAAACCTTCAACACAGCAATGCATACTAGGTCATTTAATTGTAAAAAATGAATTGAATGCATATACATCTCCCCCAATACCAGTAATAATTATTCAAATGAAAAACATAATTACTTTAATATATCATATGCACTACTGAGATGAGACTACTTAAAGAAGATTATTTGCTGTAAAACAGAGAAAAAGACGAATGCTTAAGAATCATGGAAATATGACTTAGAAGTAGTATAAACAGATGAACACACTATTGATAAACTTACTATGAACACATTAAGGAAGAACAAAAAAAAAAAATGTCTTATAGCATGAAGAAAAAATGGAAATGTTTGTGTAATTTGGGGATAATTTGTTATAAAATAGTGCTAAAAATGATTCTAGATCAAATTTGCATGAGTTGCAAAAATGAATTATAAGAGTAGGGTAAGATTTAGAATGAATTTGATATGTTTAATACATAACTAAAACAATCAATATTAGCTCTAAAAAAAGAAAGATGATGCCATAAATTTTATCTCATATTATTATTTATATATGTCACAGAATTTATATATATATATTGAAAAAAAAATTGTTGTTGTTTTGATAATATTTCCTAATAATAGGCAAAACAACTTATTTATTTTTAAATGCAATTTCAACAGTTTTTGAAAGAGAATTTACTCATTAACTCACAATAATAAAATCACTCATTCTGAAAGCATTAGTTCATTATTTCATTCGATTTTAACTCAAATTTAAAATACCTCTTTAAGACAGCAATTTTAAAAACGTAAGCAAGAACTATCATCAGTCCTTTTAAAATCTTCAGAACATTTACATTTCTTTTGTCTTTTTGTTTCAATTATAAAATACTAAATGATTCACTGATACCTATAAACAACTTTCAAATTTAAGATTTCGAAGACTCAATATTAAAAATAATTTAAAAGTTTACCTGCAAACAAATGTACATGTCCTACTTTCAGTTAAGTCATATTATTAAGAATAATTAAATGAAAGCTTTTAAAATTGAGACAAGAAATAAAATTACATTTGAAACGCAAAATTCCACAGCATAATGAAACAAATTGATAAAAGTACCCAAACACATTTTTAATAAGACTTTCAGAAATACTTAGAAATGATTTAAACAAATTTTGGTAACATTAAAATTTATATTTCATAATATGCAGTCTTATCAGATTTATTTTATTATTATTAATATATTATTGGCAATAATTTATCATCTAAAGCTTATTGACAGCAAGATAACTAAAATACTTTTTATGTGACTTCTGTATGCACACCTTATAATAATAAAAGATAATGATTACAAGATATATTTCCCTAATGAGTAATAAAAACTTTATTACAATACTCATAAACAGATTAATACTAGCGGTTGTTTGTTTTTTCGTTTAAAGGACAAAATCAGGAATCAGACATAAATCAGATTTTTTGTTTCACTTTTTAATTTTGTTATTAAAAAGTGAAACATAAACCTGAGTCACTCAAAGAAATTAATTTTTCAATTAATTTTATTTGTTTACTTTAACAAACATTTTATATATTTCCAAAAATGTCTTTAAAATGTGTATCATGTATTGGATTTTTACCTTCCCCATATCTACACAGATTGAATCAAGCTGTCCGAAAACAACAAAATAAATAAATAAGAATTAAAAGATAAAAGCATTTATTTACTATAAGTCTCATATATTCCTTAAGTTAATATTACTCCTTTCAGTTATCCTTACATATGATTTAACTTTTTTGAAATAAATTTGGGAAATAAATTGAAATTCAAATATAAATAATTAATAAAAAAAATTAATTTAAAGAAATAATTAAGATATCATAAATAATTATAAGCCTACAAATGAGGGTCTTAGAATAATTTATTAACAAACAATGATATTTATAGAGTTGTTCCAAATTGCTTTTATTTACAAGAGAGGGTGTACTTCTCTACCTTTCTTTTGCATTTTTATGCTTGAATTGCTTTCGCTTCATATATTCATCTTGTCTTTGAATTCTTTTCAGCTTTGCTTTCCGAAACTTCCCACTATTAAAAATTAATTATTCAGTAAGTCATTATTTTAAAAGACATTGAAAATTCTATACATGTTATATAGCAAAGTAAATAAAAATTAACATGTTTATGAATTATCCATTGTAAAAAAATATTCAAGGAAGAAATATTAACTTTCAAGTTTTCAGCTTTGCAATATTCATTCAGAACATCCTTTAATAACAAGTTTTGATCTTTAAAATACCTGGATAAAAATTATGACAACACTTATTTGAATATTAAATATTTACAGTACAAATAAAATAATCATAAAATCTTTTCATCAATTTCAGGCAATAACCATACATTTCAAAATGTGTCTAATACTTTATTAATAAAAAAATTCATTATATGAATAAATTATTACAAACATACCTAACATAAGTTACTCATTTCTTATATTATTATAATTTAACAAGTATTTTGTTCTTTTTTATAATATCTAAGAATTAATTATATTTAAAATTAACAGATTTTATATCTGACTTACTGTTTACTTTCTTTGGCAGCCTTGCATTTTCTGTACAGATCATCACCACTAAAAACATTTGGAATATAAATAAAATACTGCATTGCTGAACATTTAAATGATTGAAAAAAAAAAAAACTTATATTTACTTTGATTTAAAAGATTCAGAAATGCTTGCAGAATCAGGGAGTTTGCCACAATTGTGAATCATTTCTTCTTCACTTATAGAAGTTTCAGCCTAGAATCGAAGCATAAAAAGAAAAAGATTTTTTTTTTTTTAAAGAAAGGAATGAAGCAGCTTATTTATTTATTTCATACACATTTACTCATTTTTCACCTATGAAAATAACAAAATCAAGCTTAAAATAAGAATAATCTTAAATATTTTAGTTAAAATCTGTCAAATGAAATGCATATTGCAATCTGTAATCTTGTATCTGATGTTGTATACATTGTTGTCAAATAATGGTCAAAGAAGATGTTTCTTAGTCTGGTCCATGGAACAATAACTTTATAAATTTGTATAACAGATCCAACATTAAAAAGTATTAGTTAACATAACTTACTTAGAAACATAATTTACAGAAACTTAATTTACATAACTTAGAAACATCTTTATCTGCAAGGCAAAATTTGTAATAAAAAAAATATGAATTGTTTATTTGAATGTCATAAGCAGCACAATTGGAAAACAGTTCCAGTTCATCATCAACAATGTTAAATTCCATATTTAAAAATTAGTAAAGAATGTGATAATTCTTTATTGTACCAATATGGATGGTAATAAATAATAATAATAATATATATATATATATATATCCAAAACTATTAACATTAAGTAAATTTTATAAAGCAGAATTCTTTAAAAAATTGAGGAAAGTATCTTGTACCCAAATAATAAGGGAAAAAAAAAGGTTTAAAACTGGTCACATGAAGTAATAAACAATTTAGATTCAAAATGCAATGCCTAAAATAATTAATAGGCTGTTTACAACTAAATCATCGTTAACCTTATATTCAACTAAATCAACAATGATATTCATATAATCATACAGTACAAGTGAAGAAAAAAAAATATATTAATCATTTATTTAAAAAATCATAATTTATTCCTGTAAAGAATTTTACTGGAATAAATTAATAATTTATTAAGTAAATTAATAATTTATTCCAGTTCATAAAAAATACTAGACATTACTCAAAACTCCCTATATACTAATACAAAAAGAAAGGTTTCTCTAAATAAAAGAGCAAAATACCTTCACAAATTTCTTTGGAATTCTGTCAGGAGTTATTAAAACAGGCTCTTCAGTCTTTGTACTTGATAAACTAACACCTGTCTAGCAAAGACAAAAAAAAAAACTATTTTCAGAATTTAAAATACTTTAAAATGAATAAAATATCACAGTAAAAATGCTAAAATAAAAACAGCACAGCAATATAATTTTTCTTACCTTAGTATTTACAACATGAATGTGCTGAGCAGCTTTATTGAAAACATCACACCACCATCTTGAAGTTAAAATATTTGAATTATCATGACCTATCTATAAAGAATAAATACAAATTCTCTATATCTTATTTAATACCTAATTCAAAAATATGTGTGTATACTTGTATTTTTTTACAATAATAATTTGAAATTAGTCAAAAATTCTGTATTGCATTTCACATTATGGTGCCAATTTTTCATAAGGTTGGAAAAACAAATTGAGCATAAAATAAGCAATAATCTATTACTCTTTCTAATAGCAATTTAAAATACCTCAAATAAAAATTACATTCTAAGTCATTAAATCTTCTGCTCGAATTAAGTAAAAAAAACGTAAATCAATATGGG
This sequence comes from Argiope trifasciata, assembly GCA_026543055.1. Lineage (NCBI taxonomy): Eukaryota > Metazoa > Arthropoda > Arachnida > Araneae > Araneidae > Argiope > Argiope trifasciata. The sequence continues at coordinate 1,079,847 of JAPMOQ010053704.1, read as the reverse complement.
ATTCAATTATAAATAAATTAAATCTTGGAAAATAATAAAGTTGGTGCATATTTACATACAGTTAATTATACATAATCACAATAGGTTTAACTTTAAAACCATTTGTAAATGCTAATCAGCCAACTGAATTAAGAAACAGCTAATACTTAAAAATTATGTCTGTTTGAAAATAATACATAGAAGAATGATGGGAAAATAAAATATTTTTTTTATCTGGCCTCAGGAACAATGGCTTTATAAATTTGTATAGCAGATTGAACATTAAAAAATAATTATTAATATAACTTTTTCTAAAATACTCTCTTAAAATGCCTTTCAAAACATTCTCTCATTTATTACATGGAATCTGAGAGAATGAAATATAAATTCCTAGAGAAACTCCAATGCACTTAAATCCATCATAACATGATGGTCATTGTTCAATTTAATATAACACATAAACACATTATGTAAAGGTTAAACATGCCCATTTATAATTAAAGAATTTCAATAAAAAGACTTCATATCAAAAAAAATTCTAAATTAAATTTTAAATTATTTTTTTGGCTAATTGTTATATTTAAAATTTTATTTTAAACACCAAACATATACTTGATGTTATAAATATCTTCTAAGCTTTAAAAATATTTTAAGAAGTAAACTACAATTAAAAATGTATAGCACTGTCAGCAATTCTATTTAGGATTAATAGTATATTCATAGATTATCATTATTAGGTACATCACAAAATACTAACTTGATGTAAATAGCATAGTGATACTTGTTTTTTTTTCCAACAAAAATTGTCAAAATATATGAGTATTTAACAGATTAAATATATAAAATAATATTTTCATGAAAAAATAATCTATTAAATAGTCAAACATGAATATAATCTAAATATGAAACCATACATCATATATTGTTAAGTTTTAGATTTTTATATTTTCATTTGTTAAAGCTCCTGGTTTCCAATGTATAAAGATACAAAAGAACAAATAAGAATTCAATATAGATTTTTATCATGAGTAACTAAATAGTCAGATAGTCAGTCAAGACCAATTTCAGATGTTATCACCTAAATAAATAAAATAAGTTTCAGTTGAATTACAATCAATTTCTATTTATTATATAATACAAAAAAGTAAAATGTATAATACTTAAGAAGGAGGAATATTCTTCATATCAATTGTGTACCACTGCCTAATGTTTTGCAAGTTTATTGAATCATAATCTGACTCATCTATTTTTGAGGAGCAGTCCAAAATATCTATATCACTATCACTATTGATAACAAAACTAAAATCACTTTCAGAATCTGATTAGTCATCAGATATATACTTTCTGTCACTCACTGAAAATTTTCTAGTTGCCATTTCTGTAAGAAAAAAGTGTCAAAAAGTGAAGTTTGAGCACTAATACCCTGTACCTTCAAATGCCACAATTAAGTGGACAATTAATGACATTGGTTGGCCAAAACATAAACTAAAAGTTTAATATTGTAAATAATTTATTTCAATGGTTAAATGGGATACACTTCTCAATAAAGGAAGAGAAACACATGCCCGCAGAAATTGCAGGATAAGCAGATTTTGCTACATTTGAGTTACCCATGGAAATCACAGGATGATCAGCCAGAGGGTTAAATGCTAAAACAAATAGTAGTTGGAGTAAGAATGAGATTACAAATAGTATATGTGCTATATTAAAAATGGAAAGAATGTTGTATCTATTTTAATAAATGTTTTCAGGAAATTTTTCTCTGTGCTTCTTTATGGCTTTTGGATAACACATTTTGGATAATCCAAAATAAATAAATAAATCATAATGGAACATTACAGCAGTTGCAATTCTCATTGTACTGCATAAATGCAAGTATTGTTGAACCACAATGTTTGGAACAACAATAAATTCAGCAATATGAGCGTGAAGTATTTCTACCAACTGTTTTAGCATCTTAGAAGAGGCAGTTATTATTAGGCATTAGGCATTATTAAATTATTAGAGGCATTATTAAAAATTAGGCAGCAATTTTTCTGCGATGATAGTTCTAACATATTGGCACATTCTCAGTCCATGGAATTCTTTGACACTGTAAGCAGAAATTGATCTCACAGTTTGGAACATGTTTCAACAAAGCTCAAAGAATGCTGTATCTATTTAACAAATCTTTTCAGGTTATTTCATTTTTTGTTTCTTTATAGCCTCTAAGAAATTTACTTTTTAAACAAACAATTAAGCTTTTTTTTTTTTAAATAAAGTGATGAAATCAAAGGACTAATTTAAAAAATAAATTTATAAAACAATTGCTATAATACAAAATTTTAATTCTTCATCTAATAAAAAATATTAATCCAAAGAAAATAATAAAGTTTCAATCAAATTTACTTTCATCAACAGGACAAAGTTTAGTTAAACAATTTCAAATTATAATACTCTCTCTCACACACACACAAAAAAAAACCCTGGAAATCCAATTAAAAAGAAAAATGATGTTAAAAATTATTACATACCCCATATGTATTATTCTTCACAACAGTTTTAATTGGTTTTGTAATTCCATTTTCTTCCTTTCCAAGTCCTTTACCTGTAATAATACATTAAAATATTTCTGTATTTTTTACTTTATTACAAATTTTAAATTATATATTTCCATTATAAATATATTAATAAGAGATTTAATAAACAATACAACAAATGAACTTGTCTATGTATTTTGAAAAGAAAAAAAAAATTTAGGCAAATTAATTGGGCAAGAAATAAAAAGTTTACCTTAATTAAATTTAATTTTGTAAGGACAAGTTAGCTATCGAAAATTTAGATTTTAATTCTAAAAAAGAAAAAAAAAAGGTAAATTTTTTGGCTCTATTGATTGATTATCAAGAGTTGATAAAGGTGACTGATAACAATTAATGTCATTAGGGAAAATTCTTAAGAGTTAACTTATTAAACAAGATTATTGAACTTATATCTGAAGAAATACAACAGTATCCCAACTAGAAAATTTTTATATTACGCTTTTTTTTTAAGTATTACAGGAAACTTCATGGAACTTAAGCATATAATGTAATATGTATTGGTGAAATATTACTATAAAGAAATTTTCGATTTATAGCAAAAGATTTTCTGATTGAAATTAATATTTTCAAATGAAAATAGTTATCTTCAAAAATCTCATCGATCACTGATGAAAAACTGCTGAAATTCAAAAAGATATTTTGATAAAATTGGTAAAAAAAAAAAACACACAAAAGATAAAATATTACCATCCTTCCAGCCATATTTTTCTAATTGCTTACGGGCAAAATCGTTCATAATTCTGCATTCATTAATATAAGTTAATAGTAATCAAACTATAATGAAAAGCATCGTTGAAAATATATAAATAGTTAACACGTGAAACTCAAGACATTTTGTAAACAAAGAGGATAAAATGGTTGAAGTTAAGCGATCATAGAATTTGTTATTGGGTAATGAGCTTACTTAATTATCTCTGCAAAATTAGTGTCTTCTAAAAATTTTATGAAAAAATATTACTATTTAAATATACTGAAAAATAAAAACTGAAATATTAGTAATTTGCTATTTTTTCATATGAGGCAAATCCATAAATTCAGTAATTAACAATATTTAGAGAAAACTAATTATTCTTCAGTGCCGCACGAATTTTTAAACTACATATACCATTGAACAGCAATATTTTCTGTAATTATAATTTTGTTTTTTTTTATACGTGACCAAATTAATGTTTCACTGTAACCAAAGGAATGAGATATTGTTAAACTTTCTTTTTCATTCTCACATGATACTGCGTTTGTAGCTGTCACTGGAGAATTGTGATTTCGAAGTTAAATTTCATTGAATTGTTATTAAAAATGGAGAAAAATCTTCACAAAGTTTTAGATGATGTTATGAGCAAACCAGGCGTTACAGGTGTCCTCTGTGCGGATGAAAATGGTTTGTGTCTTGCTTCGAAAGGTTCAGCAGACAGTTCTACCTCTGGTAGTCTAGTGAATTTAATGCAACTTGCCATGAAATTGGAATCGCCTAAAGTGCCTATTGTAAGACTGGAATCAGAATCTAAAGATATATTAGTCAGAAGTGATGGAGGATTTACATTAGCAATAATAAGGAACAATAAAAAATGAGAAGTACTTCGTCTGAATTAAATAGATCTTAAGAATATTTACTGAAGTTCGTCACTATTTCTTCAGTATTCAGTATCATGGAAATGAATTACCTGTTATATATAAATATATATTGGATAAAGGCCAACCAAACTGTTTCTGTTCTCAAAAATAGACATTTTTATCCATTCTCAAGATTGAATTAATACCATTAAGTGCAATACTAAAGAAAGTTACAGAATTTTGTTTTAATACTTCTTGTTTACAAAATATTTGATATGTGGTGTTAAGAGCTCATCAAATCATAAGTCAAATGATGTATTCAGTATGTTTTGATTTATTATATGTTAATAGTGCATATTAACCTAATATGTTCACCCCAAATATTGAAATTATACTATTTATAAATGATCAAATAATGGTATTATTGTAGAATCAATTATTTCTTAAAATATGATTATATATATAGATATATGTGTACTCTTTTGTATAAATGGATTTTTTATTGCATATCTCTGAATCCATAGTTATTACTTTACATGTAATTTTATCTGTTTGTATAAATTAAAATATTTATATGCAATGCTTATAAATATCTTATGACAGATGTTGTTTATCATCTTGAACAAAATAAATCTGGCAAATAATGTTTGAAAGTTTTGTGTTCTAAAAATAAATAAATTGTAACTAAGAACTTATTTCATTTTTTTATAGTTTTAAAAAAATTTCTAATTTGCTTCCTTAAGAATTTATTTTAGAAGAAAAATTATATATTATATAGTCTTGTGTATAAAAAAAATATTTTTAAGGGATAAATTAGCATCTGCTCTTTAAATGAGGCAATTCTAAAACATATGATACAAATTTTATACCAACATCTGTGAAACTATAAAAAAATTCAATAAAATTTTAGGAAATTAAAAAATACAGTTAAGGTGCTATTTTTGGACAGTGTGTTCTTAAAAAGATATATTTTAGTAATTGTAGTTTAAAATATGTTAAAAAATGGTATATTTTTCCTATTTCTGTCATAAAAACATTTAACTGTAAGGGAATTCGAAATTTTGTAAAGAACTTTATAAACTTAAATTATGTTAAACAATTTTAAAAGATTATCTGCTTAAGAATATAAAATTTAACAGGTATCTAATTTCCTACCCTTATGTCATTACAGCTAAATGACCTGCATTTATAATGAATTTTAATTTATTGATTTTAATTTTTAAGAAAAATTAAGAACTTCTATTTTATTTTTGTTGAAAACATGAATAACATACCTGGCAATTTCAAAATACTTAAAAAGAAACATATATATAAAAATAAATTAAGTTTAGACTTATATTAAAAAGTGGTTTTAATATTCTTAATATAAAGTTTTTATCGTTATACATACCAGATTCTATACATAGCATTTATTTAAAAAGTTTTAATTATCAGAATGAAATATTATTAAATGTTGAAGGTATTTTAAGGAGGAGAGGAATTATAATAGTGCTGAACAGGTGTTTTGTTGTTGTCTTCTCTTCTGTTTTACTTAAATTTTATACGTTTCACAAATTTGTAATAATTTTGAATTGATTAGTTTGGACATCAATTTTCATCTCCAAAAAGTTTTTTTTTTTTTTTTCTTCTAGTAGTATATTTATGACTTAAATATTTATTTATGAAAATAATTACTTTAGTTTCTTTATTTTCTTTTATTCTACTTTAAAGAAATGAACCAAAGCATTTTTTTTTTATTTCTGTATACCTTGTAATATATTATAAAAGCATAAAAAAAAACAAGTGTTTACTTTTATGCTCTTTTATATTACTAAATATTTTTAATATGTTGTATTATAAAATTTGAGTTTTTTTTTTTTTCTCTTTTCAATCTGATGTCAATATATTGATAAAAAATAATTTTTTCCCTTTCATTTGTAACATACTCATAGTGATTAAATTTCATTGTTTTGTCAGAAATATATTGTTGAAAAATATAGTTAAAATATTTCTTTAAAAATTCGTTAAAAATAAAAGCTTAAGTTATATGTTAAAATACTGATACCATTAGAAAGCTAATTTTTCAATCTTTAATATGATGTAAAAATCAACTTTGTGAGATAATATTATCGGAAGTTACAAAGGAAAAAACATCGAAATTTCGCTTAATTAATTCAAATTCTAATTAAAAATTTGAAAAAAGGGCTCCAAGATGCACATTCCGAGCCTCCAAGGTATACATGTATCAAATTTGGTTACTGTAGGTCCAACGGTCTGACCTGTAGAGCGCCAACACACTCACATTGAGCTTTATTTTATGTATAGATGCCGTGGTTCATAACCCGAAGTTTTGAAAAAAGTGTTTTGAGGAAATATTTATAAAAGCAATAAATTGATTATGATGATTAACATTCTTTTCTTTATTTGTCACAGCAAATTCGAATATTATTATATTTTACTGATACTTAATCGTTTTGGTTAAGGTCATGAATGATAGTCCATGCTTCAAGTTGCAATTCGATCTAAATACAATGAATCAACAATTTATGATATTTTGGGTTATCAGTGTAATATGATAAATTAAGCAAGAAATCACAGTGAAAGAGTCAATTTTTTAAAACAAGATTCAAGTGTATAACATTATAATAACTCAAGTAACCAGCAAAGTAATTTCAAAATAAAGTCAACAAAAGCATAATTCATCATAAAACAAATATTTTGTTACTGAAGGCATTTATAATCCTATATTTAAATTTTTTTTAAATTGTTTCTCAAAAATGTAAATGCACATATCTCCTTGCAAAGAGTGTACAAAAACACTGATGGAATCTGTTTCTGATTTAAGTAAATGAACAGTTGTCACTGGTTGCCAATGATATCCCATTCTATTTATAAAGAAGATCAGATTTAATTGTATCTTTTTCTTAGAATGCTTTAAATTTTAACACAAAAACCATGTTTAACAAATGTTTAGCACAGAATGATCAGGTCTGCTTCTTGTGCTATAAAATCAAACAAACCAATCTATTTATAAAGAAATCTCAGTTATTTGATAACAGTTTGTTAAAGAAAAATCAGTTATTTATATAGAAATTATTTAAAAAAAATTAAAAATTACCAGAATAAATTTCCTTGATTTTTCCCACTCTCTAGGAATTCCCTGACCATTCCCAGTTTTTCCTGTTACCCAGTAGGTTAGGCATCTTGAGAATATGCTTCTAAACATCTTTTCTTAGTAAATACTTACAAATTGCAGATTATCCTAAATAAATAGTTTCTTATTAAATCAGTCTCCGAGTTACATTTGATATTTACATATATGCCATCAGGTTGGGATAGTAAGATTCTACTTTGTTATACGATTAATAGTATTAAAGTTAGTCTTAAGAGCTTGATTTTTATTTGTATTTAAATGATATGGTAAGGGCATACTTTAAACATTATTTTGAGAACAGCATTAGAGAAAAGAATTTGAGATTTCAGTTTTTCTAATAGTATCTAATTTGAATCATTTTTAGGAACCTTATGCAAATTATCCCTCATTTCCACATATCTACCTGATTAAAGGTCTGAGATTTTGTATAAAATGCAAATCTTAAACCATAAGCAAAAACTATGTTCTAATTAGGGGGGAAAATGAGAGATGTCTCATTAAAAAAGCATCTCTTTGAAGAAAAAAAATATTTCAGCTATACACTGAAAGTCAATACTGCTTATTGAAGCAAAATAAAAATCTGGGATATAAAAGGTGCACAATATATAAGCTAGATGTAATAAAAAAAAACTAAAGAAATATTAAACAAAATTTAAAATTGGAGATCCATAGTATGTGGTTAGTAATATTTAAAATATACAGTATTATACTTTATATATATGTACGCATTTAATTTTTCAAAAAAGCAGAATGGCAACTTCAAAAGATAGTGAAGAGACTTTTGATTCTTTTATATTATATTTCATCACAGGGAGGTAGGCATTGTGTACAAGCAGGAACACATACACAGCGGCAAAGAGATGAATGAGGGAGAGCTCTTGAACATTTTATTTCTGGTCTTACACAACATGAGATACTGGTAATGAAAATATTTGTTAATATACTGTTAAGATGATAGAGATTTTTGACACACACACCAAAATTGGCAAAGGAGATAGGGATCTTTTTTTAAAGTATATGTTAAATCAGCAACCTTTATCCTTTCATGCAGAGCATGATAACACTTCGGCTTTCAGCCGATTCAATAATTTTACAAAGCTTCTCTTGAATTAATTAAGAAGAGAAAGTAAAATTGGATAAGGGAATAAGAGAATACAATTACTAAGAATTAAATTAAGAAAAAGATTTGGAAGTTATTTTGGATTTAAATTCTGGTTTAAAATAACATGAAACAAACATATATATATACGCAAAAGAGGAAGTGTGCAGTGAAAAATTGTCCGTAAAAAAGCAATATTTTCATCTTGTTGTTAACAATGAGAAAAATCACGAAGAGAAGTATTAGGTCTAAAATTAATCTGGCTGTAATTTATGCACAACAATAAAACTAAATTGTGTTTGAAATAAATTTTGGAAATTTTATTAAACTTAAAGAAAATAAAGCATAGAAAAAAATGTCATTGAACAGATAGTCTTTCTAATTTTGAAATTAATTAGAAGTTTTTTAAAATTTAATAATAAATACAGTTTGCAGTTTTATCAAAAAAAAAACTTGTTACTTTCAAAACAGTATGGCAATTTTTAAGATTTTATAAATTGGGAGGGAGGTGCTTGATGCATCAGAGATGCACAAAACAAAGAATTTTTCACTTATCCTTTCCCTGAAAAGTAAATGTATCCATCAAAGCAAAATGGCATAGACAAGATTTAAATCTTAAATAATGATGTTGGTATTAAAATTAAAAACAGTAGCATTCAAGATGATATATTAATACTAAGAAAAAAATTTCTATGGATGTGCATAATTTTTCAGATATAATAAAATATGCAAGGTATTAAAATCCATTTTATTGACAATGAAAAAATGAAAATACAGAGTATATGAAATGTTATGCTTTGAATTCCATAAATACATAAGTATTTATAGGTAATAAAATAAACAGAAAATGCATAATGTGCAACAATGCTGGTACAAGTTAATTACAAATAACAATTGTAAATGTCACCTTAAAAGCACATATAAAGCTCATTTTTCCATCAAAAGAGTTGAATTATAAAAATATATTATTAAAGCAGATGAAAAAAATAGTGATTTTTACAAACCCAAAGGGTAACAATTAGTTGAAATTACAAACATGGAATCACATTCTTTCAGTACAGAGAATAAAATAAATACAAAATATTCCTGCTAATTTTTCTACTGATTGACTAGTTTCCCCCACCAACTATTCAGAGAAATTATGATCTCGTAGTATCATCACACCCCCCAACACACAATACCTGCATTCTTTCATTATTGTAATGTAATATCTTCCCAAGTTACAAAGAAACTATTTTTCTTCCATTTATCTTTCCCATAAGTAAGAGTACTTTTTATCACAGGGAGAGGCTAGCAGCAAAGAAATGACTTTTCTTCAGTTGATTCTGCAAACTTACTCCTGTTTGAAGCTGACACACGAATAACCTCTCCTTCACGAAAAGCTGCTTCCCGATCATGTCGTTCTTGTAATCTAGCATTTTTCTTAAGTATTTCTTGTGCAATATCCAGGAAAACTTCCTCGACACCTGAAAAAAAGATTTAGGTTTTGATATACTGCTAAGACAGTTTCATTTAAACATAAAACCCATCACTTATGAATAGGCAAAATCATCAGTGGCAAATATGTATACACATCAATGGATTTGTATACACATAAACTTATTTCATTACAAATTGAAAGTGATAAGTAGTTTGCCAACAGACTATTCTGTTTTCAATTCATAACTAGCCATATTTTGCTGACAATAGTGATTAACTTTAGTTTAAATTGTATTTTACATAATTTAATATTCAAAGTGTCCACAACAAAATAAATTTTAGATATTAAACTGTGATAGACATCTAAGGCATTCTTTTCAAAAGCCTAACACCTTTTCTCATTTGATACAAGTAACATGATATTGTGGTGTCATATGCATAAGATTAACTTTAAAATGCATGTTGTCATGCAATTTTTCTTTCTAATTCCTCATGCAAAACACACATTAATTCTAAAATTTTATTGTATTTTATTTGCATTACGTAAGAAAGCTTAGCAGCAGGTGAGCTAGATTCAAACACATCCTGAAAAGTTTTTAAAAAATAAGTACAGTGTTTCAGTATATTAGATATATAATTTATTAACTTACACAAAATGTGATATTAAAAAAAATAAGAATATAATTTTATAATGAATTGTGAAAAAAATATGAAAAAATAAAAAGGACCTTTATTTTCTAGCTTTCAATGATGGAAGAAAATGCAAAATTAAATATTAGTTAATGAAAATGATTTTCAAGTCTTAGCAATAATCAAGAGCACAGCAACTAATTATGAATCAAATACTTTTTTTTTACATGCCAAAATTAAAGTGAAAATTATACAACAAATAAAATAACTCTAGAGATAAATTTCTGAATTTAAACATGATGTGAACATGATTTATTTAACTCTAACACTGTCGAAGTTATTGTGGAAGAACACTGCTTAATTTTTTTAATTGATTACAAATCTATTTGAATTTAAAAAACATTCTAAGATGCCTGCTTCCACTCATAAACATATTTTTATGCAAAACTTGATTATTCAAGATTCAACTGTATGAATGTCCTATAAAGAGCTAATAAAGAGACATATATATAATTTTATAAAAAATAAAGATTTTTAGAACTTTCATGTCTTTTTATTAATATGCAATAAAATCACTTCAACTACTTTATCAGTAACCTACTATAACTTAAATGCAAGAACATATAATTATACAATTTTGGTATTTAGGCAGTTAAAACATATCTTGAGGCAATTATAAACATGAGGCCTGGTCATTCAAAATTTATTTTAATTTCAAAGATTATATTAGAAATAATTCATTAAACTCTTCCCTTGGTATACAAAAAAATAAGGAATGAAGATTATAAGTAATTTATTGTAAATGATTCAAATATGAAAAACAGGATTTTATAAAATCTTTTTTTGATAAAATTGGATATTATCCTGTATGCAATCATTGAATTCTAATATAATTTTTTAAAAGACAAGAATTGTTAAAATATCACATCAAATATCTTTTTATACTCAGATATAAAAAAATATTTTAGGTGTTTTTTTTTTGTTTGTTTGTTTTTGTTTCTGATAATGGAGAATTGGCTCTTTGAATGATGTTAATGTTTCTCTCAATAAAAATGAATTGAATACTTCTATCTTCCTGTTAATATTTCTACTAATAAAAATTGGCAAAAAGTAAATCACTTCCCTGAAAGTAGAAAAAGAATTCAAAATAGAGATATTCTGAGTAAAAGTACTGTTTGATATTTAAAGGTACTTTTAAAAAGTCAAGAGCTTTAATTTAATATTTTGAAGTAAAAATTTAATTTTATCATTTTATTATTAAACCTAGTTTATTTGAATGTTGAAATACAAAATAATGAATACATATTTTTAATTTTCTCAACAGGAATTACTGGTTGAGTATTTGGTGCAGCAGCTACAGATCAACAATTGAAGTTTAAAACCATTTCTGTTAAAAACTGAAAAATTATTTTATTTTGAGATGGAGAAATAAATTAGTCACTCTTCATATTGTTACTTTACAAATTTCAAGATAAAAATAATATACCATAAATTAATAGCTATATTTATTTTCAATCATAGAGCACATGTTTGGTTTAAACATAAACAACAAACAATTTATATTTATAATATCATTACTATATATATTTATTAGATAAATATGCCAAAAATCTTTTATGGCACATAATTAAGAAATTTCCAAGCAGATATTTTTTTGGTGAACATAAAGTAAATTACAAAATTCCAATTATTTAAAATAGTAGATTTACAATAAGTTGGATTACATTAAGGAGGAAAAAGTATTCACAGAATTCACATTCCAAGTATTTCTAATGGTAAACAAACACATTGTTTTATAAAGAAAAAAGAAGTATACCAGAAAGTAGATGTTATTCATCTAGATAAATGACAGCTCTTCATATTTTACACATTATCAAGAAGATTATGGCTAAAATTATTAGTTAACGTCAATTCTAATATTATTGCAGATGGATGATAAAATTCAATTTTAACAAATAGTATAACAAGTTGCTAGCTAGTACTGTTTTCTGTAATTTTTTTTTATTGTATTCTCATACTATAAATGCTGTTTTTGTTTGTTTGCTTAAAATATATATTCAACATGGAAGTTCATACAGTAATATATATGTATTTGCATTTAATTTTTAATATTTAACTTTTACTTATTCATAATTTTGCCTATATGTGTATGTATATATGTATAAAGACAAAAATGCAAAAAAGCTCAACAAATTTTAAAAAGTATTTAAAATCATAAGAAAAAAGTAGGGGGTGAAGGAGAATAAAGAATACATGTTAAGTGCACATGCAAAATACTGCAATTTGAGAACATTGCAGAATTAAACTATAAATCATAAGTAAAATTTGAAACAGAGCAAATTTCACAAACAATAACATTGAGTGATGAGAGCCGATCAGGTGATGAAATCAATGTGGATTGCAAAAAGAATTATAGCCTTTTCAGCAAAAACAGAACTGGTTAATTAAGTGAAATATTAGTATCTTCAAATCAAATGCTATAATATACAAAAGCGATGAAGATAGAAAAGAGACCTAAATCAGAGACAATAAAGTAATATCAAATAAATAATAGTATCAATACAAAAGGAAATGCAGATTAAAGAAAGGCACAACAAAAATGGAAATTAAATTAAATATTAAAGTAAAGGACTTTATAAGTTTTTAGTGTGGATGAAAATTGGCAAATAAGCAGAACTATAACATTTACTTTTAAGACATTAGTTCTTTTAAAGAAGAGAATAAGTAAATGAATTTGCAAATTTCACTGTCTTTTCCTGAATATGCAAATTTTAACAGTTTTGAAACTGGTGTATAGAACTTTAAGATGACCAGCAATATCATGATTACTCAATCAAGGAATTTCGACATTCAGAACATTATTTAAATTCACTAATAGAGCATTCTGGAAAATTACACCACATGAAAATGGCTAAAAATTATACTATTTGTTTATTCATGTAAAACTGTAATGCTAAAGTTTTAATTAAAATAGTATCTCACCTTTTTGAAATGTTTAAAAAGAATAGGGCAAACCTATCTTAAGTACCTTGCAACATAAGAGAAAGCAAACATTTTACATACATATATATATTTTATAACATAAATTATAAAAATCATTATTTTAATGAAATATTAGTTCAAATAATTAAGTAACTAAATAATTAAAAAAAATAAATTCTAAAATCCTCTTTTATAAAATACCTTCACTATTTAGAGCTGAACATTCATGATAAAGAGAACCGATAGAAATAGCAAATTCAGTAGCTTCCTTGTAACCAACTTGACGCATCTTATTTTTGTCTAGCTTGTTTCCAACAACACACATTATTATTGGTTCTTCTAAACGAATTTTAAGTTCTGAAACAAGTAGAGAATAGATTCAAATACAAATAAATATGGTATGAATGACAATTAAAATACTGATAAATTAAAATCAAAACTGAAGAATTATAGGAATATTTGAATAAGAATTATTGTCACACAGAATAAGAATAGTAGATAAATAATAATTATGCTGATCTCAAGCCATAATAATTTTGAAAGAGTACACATTATTTTTTAAAAAACAAATCACAATTTGAAGAATTTTTCATGCAGATAGATTTAAGATAATTTATGAAAACAAACATGAGAAAGACCTAGAAGAAAATAATTATGAGGAATAAAAAAGTCCAAACTGCTTAGCAAGAAAAAAAATTATTTCACAGTGAAATAATAATTTTTTTAAGTAATTCATACACAGTATGGAAAGTTAACATTTAGGGTCAAATGTATAATATTATTATTATTAATACTTTAAGATTATTCTGTTCAATGTAATTTGCTATAAACAATGACTTCAATGCAAAATTAGAAACATAAAAAAAAAATTCATTCAAAAATGATCACCCAAGATTTCAGCATTTTTCATTAGTCTGATAACTACTTTACTATAAATGAGTGGCAATCCTAATAGGTCTTTCATGGACTGACAGTCAAACAGTTTATCCTTTATTCGCCCATAATGAATTTATAAACTTACAGCATAAACAAGCAAATAAGTAACACTACAGGAGACATACAAAGAGAATAAAGATGGCATAGGGGCATGGTACTACAGATTAGAATAAATATGACCAGATTGAACTGAACATGATTATCTCATTTTAGAAATGACAGTGCAAATATAGAGAACTAATTTCTATTAAACATTTATTTATTCAGAACATCTTTAATTCTTAACTAAATGTGAAAACAATTAGCAAACATTAAAAAAAAATCCCTTAAACATTAGATTAGATGTTATTTTTTAAAAAAGTATATAAAATTTTATTTACTTAGTAAAAGTTTTCATTAGCAATTTAATAATGACATTAATGAGCAGTTTTCACAATAAAATAGCATCAGAAACTAAAGCTTCCCAAAATAATTAAAGAAATTAAATTTTTCTCTAGTTAAATTGTCAGGGAAAAAATGCACAGAACACAATCTCAGGGTGTCCATTTTATACATACATATATATATATTTAACACATCAAAATATCAATAATCAAAACTTGGGAAAAAAAAGAATTTAAATTATTGAGCAGCTTTCATAATGCATTCTAAACAGTTTAATCATATAATCCAAATTGATATACCATTGTTAAAAAATTATTCAATTTAGTAGTATGCACAAAAAATATAATATAATATATATACTTCTTAAACATAACATGATTTAACTTATAAAACATGATTAATTTAAATATATATACATTTAAAGTCCTATCAGTCTACTTACCATTAACCCATTCCTTCATTGATTCAAAGCTCGAATAACTAGTTATATCATACATTAAAATTGCAGCATTTGCATTCCTATAATACATAGGAGCCTAAAAAATAATAATTTTTTATTTTATTATATATGCTAAATTAATATTCTATAACTATTAATGAATAATATTTCAAAAACTAGAAGACTAATTTTTTGATAGAAATCTATTGTGAAAAATTTAAAACAAAAATTTTGCTCTGCTTTAAATGCTTCTACTCAAGGAAAATATACTTACCATAGAACGAAATCTTTCTTGACCAGCTGTATCCCAAATCAGAAGCTCTAATTCCTTGTCATCTATCCGTCTATGAAAAATAAACTATTAGAGAAACAGGTACTTTTTATGGAAAGAGAATTATGGATAGTGTCTTCGAATGGGAAAAATAAACAAAATTTACCAAAAATAATAATTTATTTCAGAATTTCTTATATAACAATAACCTTAAAAAGAGTCAAGATGATTAAAAGATTTAAAACTTTTTATTTTCATTAAATTAGAATGGCCTTGTAAATGTGGAAATGTTGAGTACTTAACAATTTACCAATTCAATTGAAGTATTGAAAAAAGTACCAGAAAAAACCTTCTAAAACTAGCTTCCCTAATAATTAAAATAAATGATAAATTTTCTTTTTAAATCTGCAATAAGCTGTATTGCTTTTTCTAACAGATTGTAAACTTATTAAAATAAATTCAAACTAAAAAAATATTGTCAAAAAACCTCTTACTATCATAGGACTCTGGGCAGAATTAAGATTAAAAGATATCATGATGGTTTTCAGGCAGTAAAGAAACAAAGATTTTAAAATTTCCTTCTTCTGTCAGAAAGGGAAGGGAAAGAACTAGTTAAGTCAGGCTCAAGCAGCACTCAATTTATATTTACTTTTAATAAGCACAGTACTTATCAGATAATTTACACGAAAAGAAAAAAGAACACCATCAAACTTAGAGAATATTAATCAGCCATTGCTATATTTTAATAGCCCTTTACAGAAAATCTTCAAAATGCAATAAATTAATAATACATCATTTCTTGTCAGGAAAAATTTAAATACTTTAAATATAGGGTTTATTTCAAATGAAAACTATTCAAACTTTAAATTACAAGAAAAATTAAGAATTCTATAAACAATAGAATTAAAAAAAAGTACTCATATAATATTTCTAAAAAAAAAATGTTAGAAATGCACAGTCAGTGTTTACTATTATTGATTTGTAATATTGTTACAACTTAAATAATCTTACATCTTTATAGAAAAAAAGGAAGCACCAATAGTGGGTGATGTATGTTGTTCAAATATCTGCCCAACATATCGATGAATGACACTTGTTTTGCCCACACCTAAAAAACATAATTTTATATAATTTAGCAATTTTGTAAACTAAATATACAATATCAAAAATGTTATATAAAATCAAAAATGCAATTGGAACTCACCGAATTCAAAAAATCTGTTTTATGATAGTTTTGGTACAAATGAGAATAGTGAAAAGGATTCAATAATACAAATATAGCACATCTATATGAGAGATGAATGGGTAAAATATTAAGAGCCCAGATTTTTGTATGTTTCAGTTTTATAAGTTTCCTATCATGAAATGTAATCCAGGTAGCTAGTAGAAATTAGTAAGGTGCTAAACTATGTTTCAGATTATAAGTTTCATAATATAAAATGTAATCCAGGTAGCAATTTGAAGTTAGTAAGGTGCTAAACTAAGTAGCAGACATAAATGAAATAAAACCATAAAGAAATTAAGAAAAAAAAATGATATATTTTGGTCATTTTTCCTTTAAGATGTCTCATCTACCCTGGTTATATTAAGAGCAATATGTATGAGATGCGACAAAAAATAGGATATGAAGACTTTTTCAAAGATAACTTTAAAAAATTAAATCCAGTTTACATATACATGCAAAATGCTTAGTAATAATTAGAAAGGAGTAATATGGATGATGTTTGAACTAATATCACTATAATTAAAAGTTTAAAGTATTCTAATAAGGTCTTAAGAATTTGCTTTATTAGAAACTTACTTAACACACTTAATAATGTAAAAATTTAAATTAAAATCAATTGAAGCTTTAATTTAAAAATTGCAACTATAACTTTGGTTTTTGAAACTTAAACACAAAAGGAAGAGGGGGGGAAACACTCGCTTGGGGGGACTACAAATTATAATAATTTGGACTTATGAAATACACAAAAATGTTTTATAATAGCATTTTTATTCATAACCATGAAATAAATTGGCATTGCTTAGTTTAGCTTCTTCACATTAAGAATTAAACATTCAGCTTCAATTAGTTTAAGTGACATAATTTCAAATATGAGATACATTATGATCATGTTTCTTAGTTCCTACATGTGTTATTCTGCATTCAAATAATGCATAAGTTGCACATATGCATCTTATAGGAGGATATGGTAATCAATAAAAAACATCTTGCTAAGAAAAAAGAACAAAAAAAAATTATATGTATAGCTTTATTTAACAGGAAATGCACTAACCTTGGGCACCAAGAATAACAACTTTTGCTTCAGGCACAATCATTTATGATTTTTCAATTTAACATACTGAAACATGCAAACTAAATATAACTGTAAACAAAAATATGAAAAATTAGCTAACTGTTAAAAAATTGATTGCAAATATAAAAAAGCATGCATAATTGACTATTTAAAATAGACATAACTGCAAACAAAATTATATATCATTGGCCATTTAGTAAAACAGTTAATTACAGGAATAAAGTATTAATGGAGTTTTTTATTTTTAAAATAATATAATCAAATTGTTTGCAACAAAAAAAAAGCTAGCTCTAATTCCCTATTAAAAAGTGGTTGTATATTACCATATATAAACATACTTTATGCAATGTAAACATACAACACCCTACATATACATTATTATATATATATATATATATATATATACTGGTTAATAATTCTAATTTATTTTATCATAATTATTATTATTTTCATTCAGTGTATTGAAAATAAGAGCTGCCTCCACAATCTGAACTATTATGCCAGTTTCTTGCTTTGTCAGTAACTGTCAAAACACCGTTAATATACAATTGATCATAACATAAAATATGATACATGTCTAGTTTCAAATAAAATAAATAGCATATGCTTTTCTTGATTAATCAAAAGAATAATATACGAGAAAGCCATCAAATCTTTGAGGAAACTTATGATAACAATACCTTAATGCAAGACTGGTTTAAATTATACAAAAATGATTACTCTATATCTTTGCATCTGGGAATAAATGGGTGTAGTGTAAATGACTATCTAAAATCAGGTGAAGCATTGAATACTTTAACCAATTTTTATTACGATAATTAATGAGCTTTTAATAAATTTTATTTTAAATGAAATTTATAGACATCCAATGATCCTTACATTATGCTTAAAAATTGAAATGCCACATTTGTTAAGTTTAGATATAACAAGAGTTTTCATAGATAGAGTAATAGTAGCATTATTGTAGCTTTTAATTACTTATCAGATACTATATCTTTTTTTTAAAAAACTATTTTTCATATTTCAATAGCTTAAACAAAATATAAGCAAATATTAACTAAAAGAAAATGCTAATAATGCTGTAAGTATCCGTTAAAAATGCATGCATACCTATATGAAGGAGGAAAAGGCCTTTAAAAGAATTGGCCATTTTATAAATGTAAACTTTCCAGAATTTTAATTACAGACAATCTTTAAATGGGAAACTACAGAATTATTAAGAATAATGTAATTTACTTTGTAAAACAAGATTGTTTCATATATTTTAATTGGCAGAATATACATGAAAGAGTGTGCCAATATCATTCTATAACAGAATATCATTCTAATAGTATTACAGTTCTATAACATAAAAAACATAATTTCATTCTCTATAACAAAAATTTCTAACGACTGCATACTGTGAATGTAGATTATGTATTTTAAATCAACAGACACTAAACCTGGCACAATTAGCTTAAGCTCCAAAATATTATTAATTGTAAAATAAACACAATATTAAAAAGAATTAAAACATAAAATTTTATTTAAATATATAAAAGTGGAGATTTACTTATAGAAATGCATCCAAAGGTGCAAAATTTTCCAAAGACATGGATTTGGCTTCTTGATAACCAGATGAACTCCAAAATTTTAAATAAATTGCAGCTTTTATTGCAACCAGTTTTAAATAAAATTCACTGAAACAGTTATCTCCTGATATACTTTTTGCTGCATATATATAATAATTTTTTATCAGAGCAAGAAAAGAAAAAAAAGGGGGTTTTCAAGACAGAGTAATATGCAAAATTTTAATAATTACAAGAACAAAAATAAATTAAGTTAAAAAAAAATTAATAATCTCTGCATTATGAATTAAGATTTAAAATTGATGAATATCAGTATTGCTAAACCACAAAGGGAATTTAAAAAATTTGAAAGTAGTTTGGAAATCATTATCACTTTAAAAATGGAAAAAAAAAATGGTAAAATGATTTCCAAAATATTAAATGCTAATTACAAAACAATGGAATATAACTTCCTAAATTGGAGCTTTTATTCAATTTGATAAATTTATCAATTAAACATTATGACATTACACAAAATGTTAATGATAAAATAAATATTTTTTTCTTTCAGATAGCAAAATGTTTGAAATCAGAGACAAAGTCAGTGTAATCACGCACATGAAAAACTCATTTTTCATTTCATTTGTCATCTAATAAACTCTATAAGCCTTTTATATTTAACTGGGGGAAAAACTGGTTTGCCATACAAATAACTTTTTAACAACAAATATTAAGACATACAGATAGTACATTTTCAGGTAAATTTATGCTTAACTTTTATTTAACTATCACAACAGTAAATAATGATATTTTTTAAATAAAAATTGTTTCAAAGGTGTTTTTATATTAATAAGCGAAGTAAACTTTTTACTTACTCAGAAACATATGATGCTCTAATTGAAAGTAAAAAACGACGGAGTTAATAGGGAATTTCCACAAGATAGTGAAACTAATCGTTTGAGAAGATCAAATTACGGAAATTTAACTTCCCCTTTTATTTCAGATGATTCCACTTTTATTTCAGAATAATTAATTGGCATTAAATGAATTATTCTGAAATAATTGCTGACCAAAAATATCTTGCTATTAAATTTATTTTGAATTAACTTATCTCTTCACGGTTTTATTCATGATTCAACTGTTCGTTAAAGTTGCGATTAGTAGAGATTTTATATGTTGATAGTGGTTTATACAATAAACTCAATTAGAAAAATATATACATATATATATTTAGTTATAAACATTGAATTTATAATTTTTTAATTTATATTTGGCTTTAACATACTTTGAATGTATTTCTATTGTTATTAAATAAAAAAAATTACTATCATGGTAAAAAGAAAAAAAAACGAAATAGCACTATTATATGCACTACTATGATGAATATGGCAACACTTTGATTCTTTTATTTTGTATTTGTACTTTCGGAATTACTATCTGTGATTTATTTTTCAGAATATAAGTAAATTTAAAATGTCTTATAAGCGTAAATTGGAAGCACTCGGTTACATGAAGATAGATGACTTCAATGTCTTTTGTGACGAGGATTTCCGTTCTTTGGTAGTTTGGTTAGAAGACCAAGTTATTCGACAGTATCCCATAGAAGATCGTGCTCCTCTACGTAAAATAGGATCGCCGGATTGGGAAGATGCATTTAAATCGTATCTTAATGCCGTTTCTTGTCCGTTTTCTGATAGGGAAGAAGTAGCTGATTGGCTTTTGGGTTTGGCTGTTCGATTAGAATATGGTGATAATGTTGAAAAATACAAAACCATTACTGCAGAAAGTGTAAATCAATCTGCTACTAGTGTGCCCCAGGTAACTTAGCAGTGTATATTATTTTACATTTATCTCGTCATTGAATATTTTCTTTTATGCATTTGAATAAAGTAAAAACAAAGGTTATTATATATAACAGAAATATAACCTTATAAATTTTTTATTTTGCTTCAACAACTAAAAAAAATTTATTTTTTACTCACTTTAAAAATTTTACTTCCTACAAATTATTATAAATTAAGGAATTTATGTTTTGTCCTGTGATATCTGCTGCCATCACATTTTAAGTTCCTAACTATGTACTTAGCAATGAATTCTGCATTGTAAAGAAAAAAAATATTTAAGGCTCAGACTCTGTATTACAACATTGTTGTCACCATCCCACATCTAGACATCAAATTTTATGTTTATGTGAACTTTTATCGAAGCAATCTTTATTACCTTTCATATTAATGTCATTATATTCATTAATTTTGTATGAATTATTTATTTTTTGGTAGTGAAATAATGTTTTAATCATACTTTTAACAATTATTGATTTGGCTCAAATATTCCACAATCAATTTCAACCATCACCACCACCAATTAGAATGAAATAGGAGAATCGGGCATCGGCCGAGAAAATTTCTACCAAACTGCCGAAATATAATGAGGGAAAAAAAGATTTAATGCATCTGACAACTTGTGTATCATCTTTAAATAGTTATAACTTTGGCATCATTTGCTGTTATGTACCCAGTTATCTTGTGTGGTTCATATAGTAATGTTTGTTAGCTAAATAGTGAAGAGTATCTCTTGACATTTTAAGTTGAGGTTATAATTAATATAATTTGAGAGGAAAAAATTATATATTAAAGTATTTATCTTGTGGTGAACTTTATATTTTATAAAATTTGTGATCTTTCACTGTAGGATCTTTCTGATATAAGAACAGAACTCTATATGGAAAAAAAAAGGACATTGTTTATTTCCAATAACCTGCCTGCCATGGTGCCTCTGTGAGTTTCTCAGTTATAGTAACTAAGAATTCCAGTGCATTAGAGACTTTGGAGTAGCTTTAATATAGATCCTTATTAGTAATATTTTGTATTCGTGACTTACTTTTAGCTGTGGTGACTTACTTTAGCAAAAAGTTAAAGTGTAAATAAAATACATGTGGGAGTTGCTGAAATGAATTCTGAATCAAGAAATGTTATGCACCAAATGAAACAATCAACAACGCAAAATATCAATATTCGAAATCTATATCAAAATTGCAGCTAGACCTGCCAATCTTGACACAATTGTTAAGGAAGTGTACTTAACAGTTGGGTGTATATTATAAAAAAATTCCACTAATTCAGAACAAACAAAAGATTGAGTAAAAGAGATGTAAAAGGATACAAGTCATTAATAAGTTTCTATAAATAAAGCTAATAAAACTGATGTAAAAATATTAGAAATCATCTATATTAATAATACAAATGTGAAAGTTTGGATGGATGAATGTTTGTCCGTCAATCATAGCTGAATGGAATTGAATGAAATTTAGCACAGAGATAAATTATAGTCTAAATTAGAACATAGGCTACTGTTTATTTTGGTTAATTGAGTGGTTAATTTTTTATTAATTAAAAACTAACTTTCACTCAAAAAGCTGAGGCCAAATACTGCCGAAGATTAGTAAGACTCCAGTTGTTGTTTTTTTTTGTTTTGTTTTCTCCAACAGTAATGAGGTTTGGTTAGCATGATTTCTACAGATTATTTCAAATGATTCTGTTTATTTTCTTAGAGTTTGATGTATGTAAAATCAAATGTTTTTAATTAGTCGATCTTTCCGATTCTTTCTGAAATCTTTTAAATTAAAATAAAACAGAATAAAGGAAATAAAAAATTTCTCCTCTGCATTGCATTACCCCAACTGGCTTAAGAAAGTCGGGGAGTGGTTAATTGAGTATTGTCAACTGGTGTTGAAAGTTCATGTGTGATTGTTGACAACTGTGTTTTCATTTAAATTAAAAGTTTAAAAATTATGTTTATTACACTGTTGTAGCTATTTCAATCTTGATAGATAAATAAAATAGACTTGACTTGATTTTACAGAAGCACAGACATGATTTTTTGTTTTGTTTCCCTTCTGGTATATAATGTAAATAATTTTTTTAAAGGTTAGTTGTGTGTTTTTGTTATTAACTTATATTTATGTTAGTTATATATATTTTTGTATTAGCTTATACTTTTAAATATATTGTTTTTAGATTAGTTTTTTTTATTAGTCATTACTTAATAGTTTTTTGAAATGCCCAGCACTCACGGACTATCAAACTCCCCTCCAGCTTTGGAATAAATACAAGGATGCTTTATAAGAAGATATGGCATTCACAATGGCCTAATCATTAACAGACCAAAAACAGCGTCTGGGCATTCCTTTTGTACCAGTGCAAGTTAATAGTATGGGGCAAGAGAGCATATAGGTGTTCAGCCATAACCTGTAGGGCAACTAGGCAGTGATGGGCGGCTTTGTCGTTTAGCTCATAGGCGATTTTAGACAGCTATTGCCGATTGGTGATCAGACCGTTGGCTCTCATTCTTGTAAATCAAAATTTCCATGTAAATGAAATTGTGGGTAATAGCTAGTATAAAGTAATTCTTGGTATTAGTGATTCTAAATATGAAAATGGAACAACTTCAGGGATCTTTAAATTATAAATTTTAGTTCCTGATTTAAGAATCACTAATCTCATTTCATTGTAAGAATTTCTTGTCTCTTATTATAAATAGAATCAAATTTAATAATTTTTAATTGCAAGATAGATATCATTTATTTGAATTAAATTAAAATACTAGGTTTATAAAATTTTGGTATTGATTTCTTAGGGCAGAAATTTTTCTTGGTGTGTAATATTTTTGTCCAACTATATATATATATATATATATATATATATATATATATATATATATATACATAAAAAGGATCTCATAATTCTTCAATGCAAATCTGAGAAATTTTATCAAAATATTAAGGAATAACTTTTTTATATGATTGATTAATTTTTGATTGATTGAATTGATTTTCATTTTTAAATCTTCATATAAATTCTTATGTATGATTTACAATGAAATATTATTCTTTCTATATGATTTGCATCGCTCTGAGTCTTCTTAATTCTTTTTTTGTGCCGTTACCTTCCAAATAAGAGAAATGTTAAGCAAAATCTTTTGCTTGATCATTAATTATGTAGACAACAATAAGATAAGGTCTTTTTTTTAAAAACAAAATTCTTATGGTACTAATTTCTTTGATCTGTTAAATTATATATTTTATTTTAAGTATTTATTTTAATTTGGATTTGCTAAAGTACTTAAGATGAATCAGAGTATTAGTATAATTTTTGTCTTATGTATAAATTTCTACTCTTAACAACTTTGTACTTTGAAAATTCTATAATTTGATAATTGTATCAAATTTACCTTTGAAAGCAATGAATTAATGAATAATTCTTTATATTTTATTTATAATCAAATATTTTCTACTGAATATAATAATGGCATCTGCTATTCTTTGATAGAAATGACACATGTTCAGTTATTAGAATTGGTTTTAGTTGTAGGAGTTTATATAATTTGTTACTTGGCTAGGATATTTTATTAATTATTCATCAACTGCAATCTTTTGTTATTGTTGTCATAAAAAAATGGATCAAAATGATTGAATTTTATAATGTTTAGTAGGTATATTCAAGAAAAAGCAAGTTTTAAGGTTTATATGAAAACTGGTATTAGACATAGTTCCCTAAATATATTAAAAATATCTTGAATTAAATTGGTTAGATTCGAGTTTTAATTAATGTAATAGAATTCAATTCTTATACACAATCATGAAATGTTTACCTAAATGTTACCTCAATCATGAATGTTTTTATAAGGAATTTTATAGTTTATTCAGATTTTCACTGGGTAATCTGGTAGATGAAGATAAAGTTGCTTCAGTGGCCTTATTGGAAACTTTATCTGCTAATTTTAATAGAAGTTACTACAACTATAAGGGAATGATTTCAAGCACTAAGGGAATAATTTTGAAGTTTAGATTTAGACAATTTAATTTTCTAATTTTAGTGTAGAAAGACAAGTGCAGCAAAACACCATAAAAATTTATATGAGGATGGCAAACTGAAATATAAATTGGATAGTGTGCACATAAGTACCCTTATTATTTTGGTTAAAGCATATTTGATTTCCCTTCTGGTCACTGTGGGTCTTGCACTCAATTGGGTGTTTAGATGCAGTGCTGGTGTTTTAGAAAAACGGTAGTATTGAATAAATTTAGTGTTAATGTCTGCTGTGTCAGCTAACTTTCTGTTCTTGTTTAAGAAAGAAAAAAAACTTTGAAGAAGTTTATTCTTGTTTAGACATGCCCACTAAGAAACATAAGTCACATTTGAACGTTTTTTAGCTCTCCATTCTTTCTACGTTTTTATTTAGAGACTATATTTAATTTGTATTTTTAAAAACCACTGCCCCCCCCCTCATCATTTATCTTTGTTTGGCTTCGCAAAAGTAAAAAATCTATGTTAGTGTATATATAGCTATGGCATTACAAATCTTGCTATCGTTCATGCAATATCAACTTGACATTTCATTCAATATTTACAAGATGTCTGTTTTTTTTTTTTTTTTTAATACTTCAACTTTCTATTTCTCTTTGTAGTCTGTTTGCTCTTCTACATAATCTGAAATGTGAACTAGTTCAACTAGTTTCCATTTTTCCTGTGACAATGTTGTGAAATGATATGTCCATACGTTTTTATTACGTCCATTCATTCAAACAGAAATAATTCGTTTTTTAGACAGCGTTTCCTTTATCTGCCGCCTAACCCACTTTTTTTTTTTTTTTTTTTTTTTTTTTTTGCAAGTACTTTTATTTATTATTTTTCAAATTGCCTTTTGTAATAGCCGTGCTGCACCAAATTCTTTATTACACTTTAAAAAGCAAAGCACTTATTCTTTAATCTTTGGTATTAGCAAACCAAACATCAAAAAAAAAAAAACTTGTACGTGTTGCAAATAAACATAAGCATTTTTTTGTTGTTGTTGGAAGGAATTAACATTTTCATTTTGTGATAATTATTTCAATAAAATGCAGTTATTTTTTGGTA
Organism: Argiope trifasciata; assembly: GCA_026543055.1. Taxonomy (NCBI): domain Eukaryota; kingdom Metazoa; phylum Arthropoda; class Arachnida; order Araneae; family Araneidae; genus Argiope; species Argiope trifasciata. Next base: position 1,053,687 of record JAPMOQ010053704.1, on the reverse strand, counting down.
TAATATAGAATTACTAAAGCTTAAGTTCAAATTGACTTAAATGATTTTCTCAAGAGCTACAGTCAATTCTTATGGAACACGTCAATTAAAGCTCAAATCAAAATAAAATGCAGAGGTGAATTTACACTTCAGCGAATTACAGACCATCCAGTAAAACTACATATGTGCAGAAAATATATAGCAGCAAGTACTTGTCTCTATACAAAAACTTGACATTGTCTTTCTCAATGCATGCGTGACTTACTGGGCTCTTATAATTGTTTGAGTGTAAATAGAACTTAATATAAATTAATTGTAATCTTCCTACAAAAATAGTAAGACAAATATTATCAGCACGCTCCGTATACATCATTGATGAATGGCAGTATCTCCTAGAATAATTGACTAGCAGACTGCAAGTAGTCGCACGGTTTGACTTTTTTTAACTTTCGGTTCTATTTCATAGAATATAGATTTTAATTTCATGTAATATGTTTTTCACACACACACCCTATTGTAAAATAAATACTATTTGTCCAGCATAGATAGGGAAGAAAAATTTAATTTTGTTCCGCTATATGACCACATTGTGCAGTGGTTAAGGTTGCAGAACTGGTTCTTTAGTTTTCCATAATATATAAAAATATAGATTTTTATGTTTTATATTAGGAAAAATTAACCTTCATGTGTTAGCTTTTTTCAGACTTCCCAAAATTCGAGGGGTTTTTTTTTTTTTTTTTCAGTTACATTTGTCTGTTTAGAAGAACGATAGCTCAAAAACGCCTTTAAATTAGAATAATGATATTTGGTTTATAAAATTTAGACATAAGATAGATAACAAATTTTAAACAAAAAACATTCAAATGAAAGTCTTATGTAGCCACCGTAGTGTAAATGAACTTGATAACTACAAAAGCTACACAAGTAAAATTTGGTGCGCAGATTTAACTTCTAAAATATAGATGCTAATCAAATATTGAAACCATATTCTGTGGAAAGGTTGATTGTCTATCGTCTGTACTTAAACATAAATTTAAACGCAATGACTTAAATTAATGAAATTCGGTAAGTGTACTTATAACTACAATAGTAATTGCGTTTGAAATTTTGGTTTTAATTAGTTGGGGAAGGATTTCTAAAATACATTTTCAGACAATAAAAATTCTGAATGCGCGCCACATATCTATATTTGATAAATATTATTTTTTATTACTGTGCAAGGCATTCACAGCCTATAACCCTATGTCCACAATTTTTTATTTGGGGAGGGATAAGATCTTAATTAGTTACCATATAAGGGAGCTTCGGATAGACCATTCACCTGGTTTGTTCATATCCTTTGATTTTAAAAAGTGTTTGCAACGCTATATTTATGCAAGTAATATATATTTGCTACGCGATAATTTATTAAGTAATAATTGTGCAGCAATGTGAAAGGAATCGAAACCTCTGATTGTGAATGATGCTTCAAGAAAATCGCAGAAATAAAGAGGTTGATTAAGAACGTTTTCAAAATAAGTTTCCTTTCATCCCCATGTATGGATATTTAAAAAAAGTTTTTTTTATCACTGAAAAGAAATTTTTTTAACTCTCTTTTTAATATAATTTCGAATTCATTCTAGGTGAAAGCAAAAAATCCGTTAGATAACATGGATTTCGAAAGTGCAGAGTTTAAAGGGCATGTTAAATCATTAGCACAGCTTCTTGGTGTGTCTCCTCATCCAGATCACCTAGAAACGCTAAGTGCTTGCTGTACTGTGATTCAACAATCTTTCTCCAAGGCAGCTCTTGAAAAGAGAAAAAATGCCAAGAAAGGAAAATCGTCGTCATTAATGGAAGCACCTCTAGGTTTTGAAACAAATGATCCTGTTTTAGATAAAGCAGCCAAAATATTGAGACTATGCTTCATTCATGACTTGCGTGATCTTCAGACCAAAATTAATGAAATTATTGTATCTGTACAGAGTATCACTGCTAATCCGAAGACGGATACACGTCTTGGAAAAGTCGGGAGATAAAAAAATGAATGGTATTCATGGTTCAGTCTGTGAATTGAGAAGCTTATTGTATATTATCAATAAAAAATTATTAATAATTATGTGTCTATGCTGTTTTTCAATAAAATTAATTTAACATAAAAATTCAAATTTGAGACATTTTGTGAAGTACTACTTAAGTATACCATTTAAATAATGAACACAAATAGTCAAGATTATTATGGAGGCTTCAAAAAGGAAAATTACATATGCAAATGCAAAGTAAATTTTTGTAAAATTAAAATATATATATATTAATTAGAAAGTAAACTGTAGTAAAGTATAAATGTCTATAACATTAGAATAAGAGATAGAAAAAATGTAATGCAAAAAAATGTGAATATAATTAATCAATCCTTAATAACAGTGAGAAACTATAAAACAGAAGATAATTCCATATTTATTATCGATGAGCAGCTGGTTCGGCGAGATTAATTCTAGCTAAAATTTTCAATTTAATGTTTTATGTAACTTGGTCTCATAATAACCCACTCATACTCCAACACACATACATTGTTTTATTTATCTTTAGTATAGATTTGAAATATGCAAAAATGTTCTCCTAATCGGATAATAATAAGCCGAGATTTATATTTTGGTGTATAGCATTATTATTTTTATAATATGCTGTATGATGAACAAGATTTTATCAAATAGTAATTTTGAAATATTGTGACATACACAGCATGTTGTAGTAGATTATATATATAGATTTTATATAACTTGCTCTCTTAATAACTCACTGATGTTTCAACACACATATTCAACCTCATATTTTATTATTAGTATAGATTTGAGATCTTAAAAAATGTTCCCCTCAGTGAACAGTAATATTAAGCCGAGATTTTTATCAGGGTGTATGCATTATTACCGTTATAACATGCCGTATAATGAACAGGATTTAATAAAATATTTCGAAAATAATAATTTTCAAATATTTTGGCTTGTACAGAATGTTATATAAGTTTTGATCTTCATGTTGGGATAGATTATTACTTGATTCCTGATAAAAATTTACAGCATAATTTTTTAAGGAACCATTTAACTCTCCCTTGCAAAGAGGCATTCAATTCATTTTACTTGAATCTGAATCACCAGTAAGCTAAAATTTGAAATCATGACTTTTGATTTTTACGAGAGGAAGTTATAAAATAACTTATTGTTTAAAAGAAATGTTTATAACGGTATGAATAGTTTGCTGATAGAGAAAAAAATTTTAATGAATTTTCCTGCTTGATCTTTTATTTCCCATCTACATTTATTTATCAACATTTGATATATCCATCTACATTTATTTATTAACATTTGATATATCTAATGTCATTGTTTAATATCCATTTATGAACAGCTTTATGAAGTTCTACACTTATTTATTTTAAAAAATTCAATATGCCATAACATTTAATTCACTGATCATTTTAGGGACTATTTATCATTTTTGTTTTACTGGATACGTATAACGAAAAGAAATGTTCAATGTGAACGCCATCAGCATGACGGATTTGGTTCTCATAGAGCACGTTGTGGTGTTTCTCGTTTCCTCATGTGTTGAATGAATTGTCAATTTGACTTAACATTTTGACTTTTTAGCTTAGCGTAACAATGATTTCTTTTTAAGCAAACCATCGCAAAGTATTGTAGTAATTAAGTGAATTTAATTTAGTTATATTAACGTTCCGTTATAAAACAACACTAGGTCTATTTAGGGACAGACCTCGTAATTTTGAATTAAGGTTAGATGACGCCTGAACTGGGATCTTAAAATATTAGTATTTTTTTCAATAAATATAATTTAAAAAAAATAATTGAATCCCCATCAATAAAGTATGTCAATGTCTAAGCAATATTTACAATTTTCAATCATATTCCAATTTTTCAATCGTAAAATAATTTTAAAAAATATTTCAATGATATAATAACTTTTTACTGTTGATTTAGAAAACGTCAGTTCCTTTCATTCAGTAAAAAAAATCGATATAATAACGTCTTTAACTGATAAAATTAAATAATTTTATGAAAATTTCAAAATCTAAAGTCTAATGACAAAAATTAATTTTGTACATGCATTAAATAAATTTATTTTTATATTTAAAATATTATTAGCAAATTGAATTTAAATCTGAACTGGGATTTTTCCAATAAATATATCAGATAATTCGTTAAAGATGCTTGCATATAATTTATTATTTCAAAAATCAAAAAGAGAATGAAAACTTGTAATTAATGTGTAAAATTGGAATAACAAGTATTGTGGAGAAGGAGTTATTTACGAAAAAAATGTTGTAATACATTACATTTTTAAAAAAAATATCCAGTTTTCGCTCAATTCTAAAACAGCGCAGTGTAAAAGGGGAAAAATGCCATTATATGGAATCATTTATATAAACTTAACGAAAAAAATAGTCTTCAAATAAAACTCTACATTTCTGAATTTTAAAATTCTATCTCTATATATAATTTCGAATTTATTTTATCCAAATTTCGACATATTAAGAAATTTGAAATGAAATGAAACACTTAAAGTCAAAATCACATAGAAAAAATTAAAATAAAGGGAGGAAACGATTAATAAAGTGTTATTTAAAAATAGTTAATGATTGAAAAATTGCCTCTAAAAAATTTATCTTAAAAATAAAAAAGTAATGATTTTATAAAAATATTCTCAAATAAGTTAAATGCAGTATCTTTAAATCGATTAAAAATATATTGTTGCTGTTGTTACTTATGGCACTTTACAAGCCCGCTGACTGAAAACTATTAGCTATGTGAGGCGAAATGAGCGTCTCTTGTTTGTTCAGTAGCGCCAACTGGGGCCAAGAGTACGACTTGACTACTTCATGCGTCATATTCGTTTGCACCTCTTTTTACAAAAGGTCACATTCATACAACTCACAGATAGAACACAGAACAACCATGTACAAACCGGGACGCCCAGATCACGGGGAAGACATGCTACCCCAAAGTCAGGACGCCAGCATACTATGTATGTTTGAAAATAAAACACACACATTCACATAATTTTAAAAAAAGTAAGAAAGAAAACTTTTTAAAACTGTATGAAAATTTCAAAATAAGATCAACATGAATCCCAATAATATAAATACTGACATAAAGCGGAGTAATTTATATTTATTCATAAAAATAATCACACAAAATAAATTTAATAAAAATGTATTTTGAAATTATTTCACTTTTTTAAATATAAAAAAGAAAAATTATACATTTTTAGAATTTAAACGCTCGTACAACAGAAAGATGTTTGGATTAAAAAGAAAAAAACTTATTTTCTTTGATAAACTAAATAGTGGCTTTAAATACATTCATAAAACCTTCATGACGCACATGACTTTTTCTCTTAATAATAGAAACTTGTTTATTCTCAAAATCATTTGAAATTCAATAAATATAAAAAAAATTTGGTTAGTATCGGAAGTTCGATCAAATCTGATCGGAACAGTGAAATTAAAAGAAGTTCAATGAGCATCAAAATTCATATAGCAATGAAAAAATGGGACATTAAAAAAGGTCACAATTTAAAAAAATCTTCAACTGAAATATAAAAAAATAAAGTATGCTAATAAAAATATACCATGAAATAGAAAAAAAAGCTTTCTTTTTTAAATTATAAAACTGGAAAAATTATACATTTTTGAAAATATAAAAGAACGTAGATTGAATTTTTTTTAAAAAACCGTTCTAACATACTTTCTTTTAATATACAAAATAATCTTTTTATATCTATTCATTAAATATTGTCATGACTAATTCACGATAGTAGTGAAAATTCTAACATTATCAAAAATACGATAAGCACCAGAACTTCGATAAATAAAGAAAATTCGACCAAGACCAATGGAGAACTCGAACTAATTTTGAAAAGAGTTGTAATTGTTAAGAGTAACTAATGATCATCACTTTAGAAGGGATTGATACTTTTTTCAAATCTCCGTTTCTGTACCACTTGATAACGGGAGGAAGGGATTTTCTTTCACAAAAGCTGCATTTGCATAAAAGTTTCTGTTCGCATGTGTTGTTCCCATTTACGTAAAAAGCCGGATATTATGACAATCGCATAACTAGTTACATTTACATAAAGTATTTTATGGTTGACGATAAAAATTTCGCATTGAAATTCTATCTTTTGTTAAAAACACTAATATTAATCTTATTTAAGCATATTTATCATTGTAGAGAGATATGTAAGATTTCAAAGACTGTTGTACTTTTTACTCCAGAATGAATAAGATAACATGTAGTTTCACAAATATTTTTAATATTAATGGACTACTTAAAATTTCAATTTTGTGCCGCTGTTTTTATAAATACAGGGTGTTGCAAAACTAATTTTCCGTACATTAAGAGGTAATAGAACTCGCCAAAACAAACAATTTTCGCCATAAAATGTGGAATCTGAAAGCAAACGTCTGGCAAGAGAGGATGCATACTTCGCAGGAATCGAGAATACAATAAAGACCAAGAATAACAATATTAAAGTAAATAATCTTTATTAATAAAAAATGTTCAAATGAGGAACTGCAATGCTTCGTATCGACGATGCATTGAATTTTGTACACGTTGAAATATCCCCGACATATCACGAACATCTACAACTTCAGAGCTAAATCGGGAGACGAGGTCCTTCGGGGATTCACAAGTACATTACACCTTTTAGCTTCTCCAGGGAAAACAATCTAAGCAGGACAAATCGGGAAATATGGGGGGCCAAGGCAATAACCCCAGCTATCAATTCATCTGTTCGGAAAGGCAGTATTCAGGTTGTTTCGTACATTACTAGAAAAATGAGCTGGTGACCCGTCATGCTGCAACAACACGATGCCTCGATGATTTACTGGTACATGTTGCAGTAAATCAGGCAACATCTGCTGAAGGAGAAAAAAAAACTTTTGTTCATCTGAGCTATCTGGTAATAGATAGTGCCCAATTAAATAATCATGGATCCTTCCTGTCTATACATTCAAGGAGAATCTTTGCTGGCTACTACTCTAACGTATACCATGTGTATTTACTGCAGGTCGTACATGATTATTTTATACATTAAATACGCCATCACACGTAAATGTAGCTTCATCTGTGAACCTCTCACAAGCACCTCTCACTACCTGATGCTTGCTTTCCGACCCTACATTATATGGAGAAAGCTGTTTGCTTTGGCGAGTTCTATCATCACTTATATATATATATATAAATTGTTACGGATTTCCTATATCCCAAAATCCATCGGGTTCGTTTTAACTTGTATATTGTTTATATAGTGGGTGTGTATGGTGTGAGAAGATGATGACTCACAAAATAATCAGTCCTTTAGTTGACGGACACAACACAGACGTTTATTTACAGGACGAAGTCAGAACAGCACACAGATGACAAATATTTACAACAACTATCTACAGACGATAACTATAAACAGCCGAGACGAACACACAAGACAGCACACTGCAGATAATAGTCCACAGGCAGAAATTCTGTAGTGATAATGTCCACAGCTCACAGAGCGATCAGACAGGATTCAGCCGGAGAGAGAATCTTTATGGGATTCACTTTACACCACCTGGGTCTCTCCAGAACAGGCTGAAACTATTCCTCTATCTTTTCTTGCCTTTGCTGTCGACTCACTACTTCGCACAACGGGACAGCTCCGTTCCCGACGACGACACTACGGGCTACGACACAGGCTTCGTCAGAATAGGCCACACAACAGTCCTCCGTTCAGGACTCCTCAGTTCAAGAACTCTATACCTCTAGGTCTTCTCGATTAATTCCACCGCGTTACTTGTTTTCTTCGTTGAACACCAGGCCGTTCAGCTTCTGCTTCTCTCCACTGCCGCACTTCGGCTTGACTCCGCTTGATTCTTCTTCAGATTTTCATTCCCTTTTCTCCGCTTCGACTTGACTTACTCTTACTAACTCACTGAATTTGTACGAGTGGGTTACAGCGCATTGGGGCCGCAGGCCCCATCATCTGTAAATCTAGTAGTTGATACACTTTGGGATGAATGAAAAATACACTTAATAGTTCGTGAAATCAGCAAAGTGATGAAAGAAAGTTCAACAAGTAACGAAAAGTCTTGGTAAAGTGAGGAAACAAAGAAGACGGCGTTGTCTAGATACGGGGAGTGAGTTGTCTGGACCAATCAGGAGACGATGTAACTGCAGGAGGCGTGAAAGCTCAGAATGCATGAAGTTCAACTATTCAAGGAGCGCTTTAATGAGAATTAACTTCTTTTCTTCTTTAGTCTTGGCTAGTTTTATTTTCTTTGCCGCCATGAGAATTCCAGGAAATTCTGCAAGCATAGCTTTAATTTCTCTGAGGGAGTCTCAGAGATCTTGAGTTGACATCAATTCAGCAGCGGTAGATTTTGTTTCGTTGGGAGGTTCAAGTGGTATTTTATGATGATTTTGAAATTTATTTCTGGCGGCTTCAGCGTAAGATTTTCTTTTTTCGGGTTGGTTTTGATGATTGAAAAAACCTTGCAGCCTCGCCAAGAGGCGATATGCCCAGTTTGGTGACAGTTGATACAGACAGGTTCATCAATTTTTTGCTTGATGTTGCATTGTTTCTTTGCATGCTTGCCGTTGCATTTTATACATCTAGGAGAACATTAACAATTTCTTGCACTATGGTAAAAACCAGCACAATTAAAACACATGGTAGCTTTGTTTTTCTTCCTGAACGATTCAACTTTGATTTTTAGAAAGGCGATTGATCTTAGATTATATATTTCTTTAACTCAACCATGAAGATGGGATATGGGGTGTTATTTCGGAAGTTTTTCAGTTGAGAAACTCTGAGCGGGAGAAAGTCATTGGCTCTTAGTTCTTCTTGGATGGTTGATAAATTGGTATTAACTTGAAGACCTCTGATGACAATTTTTATTGGCCGATCTTCAGGAGATTCTGAGACAATGTATTCTTGCTTTTTGGCGTCGAGAAGTGCAAAAATCTTTATTCTATTTTCTTCTGTTGCTTGAGCAATTAGGATGAAGTTGTTTCTGAAAGTATTAACGGTCCTGGGAAATCACGAGAAATTTCTTGGAGAATGAGATTGTATTCGGGGCTCATTTTTAAGTTAATTGGAGGAACAAAAGGCCTCTTGGTATAGACTGGTTTAGAGCCATCTTCATTCGAAGTGCCATCAAGAATGGAATATTTATTGCTTTTGGCGATTTCTGAGGGTTCAGGAGTGGGAATATTTCTTTTTGCAGCTTTTTTTGGAGAGATAGTTTTAAATTCATCAGTATCCATAGCGCCGTGGTCTTCATCCAGGTTTTGAGATAATTTTCTTGGAGAATTTTGAGTTGTACTTTTAGGAGTAGATTCTTGAAAAGACGATTCTTTCTGTAGTTTTTTAAAGGTGGCAATATTTTCAGGAGTAAAAACTCGCTGGAATTCATTACCAATATAGGCAAGGCCTGAAATTTATTCTGAGAGGTTTGATCTTTGAGATGATGATGAATTAGTATGTTTATGTCTATTAGTGTTATCTTGCGTAGATCTAGGAGGGCGTTCATGTTGCTGTCTAGGCACCGCAACAGCTTTAATATGAGAAGTCGTGAAACGTTGATTATTCTGCATGATGAGAAAATTATCCGACTTTTTGACTCACTTCGACTCTACTGACTCACTCACTGCAGCCGCCTTCCTTATATATACCTGCGGTAGGCGGGGCTAACATCTTCTGGACCAATCAGGAGCGTTCTAGCTGGATCTCGGCTCCTAGTGGACGGATCGAGAAAATTCTCGATGTTTCGAGTATTTTCTATTTTGTCGCCAAAGTCACCAAATGGTCGCCAAGTTTGTCGCCTAGCCTTGGGACCTCTGACGTCACACCCGTTTACTATTCAATACATGTTACTGTCAATCTGTCTTCCTTACGATGACAATATTAGCGTATATATATATATATATAAAATCTTTCTTCAGCATTTTTAGAAAAAACTATTTTATGTTGTACAGGTCCAATTTTAACACAATACTTTCTACATTTATTAGCTATAATACTTGGCCATAAGCCAGGATCATTTTTACTCCGATTTACTCCATTATTTTCTGATTCGATCATATTTGTATAAACACACCATTTTAAGCTAATATGTCGGCACCTCCCTTGGGAAACATAATCATCCACTACAATGCAAACACACCGAGAAAAGTGTTGAGCTACAACTCAATATTTAAAAGACAACACTTATCCCTGCAGCTCCTCTCGATCCAACGTCCCTACCTGTGAAGAGTACGGTTTGTGATGGATTCACCCTTCTCATAGGGATAACGTTGAAATTGAGACGCTAGTCAGATAAGAGGTAACAGTGTGGTTACTAACGCTTTCTTTCACTAGCGAACCAATTCGATGATCCGGATTCGCAGTATGAATGACATTTCAATACCCATCTCCAAAACTTTTTTTTACAAGGACCAGACCTCTGACCATTGAGAAAAATAGTTATGTGCCTTGTATTCTTCAGAAAAGTGGGGAATATTCTGTTTGCAGGGAGGTTTATTCAGTAACCATAATGCTTTTTAAGTTTGTTTCTAAGAACGAATCTTGTTATAAATGAGGGCTACATAGTGATATTGCTTTCACTCTGCGGATCCGGCTTAGCAAATTGAACGGAAATAATAAATTTTTCATGCACATGCAAAATTAGGCTTGAATCTATCTTCTTAGAGAATTAAAATTCACGCGAAATTCAATTCAGCATATAAACTTATTGGAAATATAAAAAAATTTGTAAAAATGTGATTAAGTTTTAATCCCAAATTAAAAAGTCATAACTTATCTAATAATGAATCAAGCAAAAGCATATATAAAAAATACGCGCACTCAATTGTTGGGAATTAACAATGTGGTCATGAACGAAGGCAATAGATTGATGTTTATTCAATTCCGAATGATGTTGCAGATCCGGAGTCTCAAACTGAAAGACAAGAATAAATTCTTTTGATAATCATTTTCCAAGGACCTGGCGTCTGATGCCTTTTGTGTGGACTCCGTATTCTTTAGAAAAAGGAGAAATGTTGAGTTTTAGAAAACAGGAGGTCTATTCAATTTGAAAAGACGAAAGGGGTGGGTTTATTTGAATAAAAATTGCGATTTAAAGTTTTTAACTCCTCTAATAAAACAAATTAGAAAGTGAAAGTCCTGGAAGAAATAAAATTGAAACGTATTTATTAAATATAAAACTATTATAACCATAAAAAAAGACTCTTAATTGATAATTTTTTCTTCATTGTTATATGAATGTAGGATCACGTTTATACTCTTACTTAATTCTCAATAATTTTTCGGTAGTCAGACCTCTATCACGTTGTTTTTGTGTTGTTTCTTAGGCCATTGTCATTGGACAAACCCGTTGTTACGAAGACAGCAATGCTTTTATCATACTTTCTATTGACTGAGTTTATTAAAATAATTCTGGATTATGCTGAAATTATTATATTTTATAATATATTATTATAATGAAACAATTAGAACAGTATAAAAAAGTTAAAAATAAAATGCTTCGTAGATTATGCTTTTTTTGAAAATTTGCATTAAGAAATATGTTTAAAAACTCCTGTCAGACAGTATTTCACAATTTGGTAATATTGTGTTTTTTTCATGATATATTTTTGTAATTTTCTGCTTTATTTCTTGATATTTAAAAAAAATTCACGGAATGCAATTTTGAAGCCAATAATATCCAGGTAGGTAGAAATTAAGAATACTTGATTATTAACGTAATTAATTAATAAAAAGTTTTGTGCCGTTCCGTGGAGTTATGATTAACTTTATATAACGATGCAGAGTTTAATTTTAAAATTTGCTGATGAATTGATGCCGGATGTAAAGGATAAAATCAAATATAACAGTGTTAAACATGTGCTCGACAAATTTAAGACAAAACTCATAGATAGATGATAAAATGAAAGTGAAAGATTTAATTTTTTTAGTTTGTTTAAATTTTGCAAAAGGAAGGAAAAAATGTTTATGCGCTGTAGTTTTCAGTATTACAATGTTGTTACAATTCAGTATTTCAATGTTACAATTCAATATTACAACTACAATTTATAGTATGGATTTAATACTACAAAATATTGGGACTGCAGGATGTGACAAAAAAAAAAAAAAACCTCAGACAAAGTTAGTATGTTATAGAATAGAAATAAACTAATTTCTTTTTTGTCTAACACTTCAATTATAACATGTTTTATGATGTCTTTTAGTTTATGTACTGATTTTTGACTTTTTTACATAACCAAACAAATGATATGCTATTTTAGAGTTCGGAAAGGAAAAATCTGAAATTGTTCGTTTGCATAATGTGCCTCTATCAACAGTGTCTGATGCAATCTGATGCAGCTATCTTTTCAAAGAGCTTGGCAATGATGGTCGAAGTTCAGGAAATGAACGAAAACATATGGTGAACAGTTTCTGTAGCCGTGAGATTATCAAAAAGTGAGTTCAATGAAATTGGAGAAATTCCATGAGAAAAATCGCGTGTGAACGTGGAATAAGGGACCGATAATGCAACGAATGGTAAAAACAATGCTTGGACTGATGCCTTAGACGTTCCAAAAAGTTCTGTTTCTCATTGGAGAAAAGAAACTCGAGTGGTTTCAATGACACCCAAAACTTTCGAAACGAACCGCAAGTCAGCACCGAGCGAGATTCTTTTTCACTAATGATAAGTTTTTAATTGTCCCAAATCTCCTAGCACTTTAGCAAGAGTTGAACATCATAAAAATCCGAAGCCGGTCACGGTTTGGAGTGGAATGTGCGCAAGAAGTGAAACCTCTCCGTTTTTAGTGGATGAGGGTGTTAAGATAAATCTGAAAGTCTATAAGCGGGACATTCTTAAAGGTGTTGAATTTCCATGCGCCGAAAGGCCCTTCCACAATATAATTTTGGGTGCTTCAACTAAATTCTGCACTATCTCGCAAGCCCAAAACAGCTGAAGAATGATGCAAGTCGCATTTTCCAGATGTGATATCGTCTTTAAAGCGGCACTATACTCGCCGATTCTCAATTCTATAATTACAGTGTATGGTCCGTTTTGGAGTCTAGGGATTGCATTAAAACATGCAAAAGTTTGGACTCTTTAAAGTAATGGCTTCGGTGGGAATGGGAGAGATTAAAGACAGAAGACTTGCGACTCATTGCTGAACATTTCAATAAGATTTTTCACCTCTACATCACTGCAAAAGGCTGCCGCTTTAAAACAAATTCAATTTATTAATTAGTAAAAATCTATTCTTACTATTATTTGCTATATTTTGTTAATTTATTAATTTTTAATCAAGTTATGTTAAAAATTGTTTATCCAGGTTTTTTTCGCACCCCGTATACACTGACATATAAAAGACTTAAATCTTGTGTTGCTTTAGTTTTGTAAAATAATATTAACGAATATTGATTTTGAAATTTATTGTCTGCGACTTGGAATATAACAAAGAAATAAGTTTTGTCAAAAAGTCGTTTGCTTTCATGAAAAAAATAAAAAGCCCTAATGCATTTTACATAAAACTTTCAGAAAGAATTATTCTAGTTTATATTTAAGAAAATGTCAAATTTTTGTCATTAACTTATCATTATCTGAATTATAGATTTAGCGTTTATTTTTTATTAAGAAATCTCTTATTTATTATATCTTCTTATTATTATATTATAATCTCTTAATTATTATTTTTATGAATTTATTAATCTTATTTTATTTTCTCCTCCTGGACAAATGACATGAAGAAAACAATAATACTAATATACAAAATTGGCTTACATCTATAATTAAATTAAAGTCAACTTTTGTTTTATATGTTTTTCTTGTTTTGGTAACTGAATGGAATTAATTAATGGAATAAATTATCCATCAAATATTCAAATTACAACTCTATTTCAAAAAATAATATACTATCAAATACATTTTACATTCCTTATAAGCAAGGCACTCAAATATTATATATTTATATCAATTCTTACAGCTGTTATATTTTATTTGAGCCCTTTGAATATTATAAATTTGTGTTTATGTCGGAAAACGCTTTCTTTAACTTTTTTTTAAAAAACTTTCTTGACACAAATGAGCTTTATATTACAAAGATTATTTTTCAACACATACATTATCCTTCAAAGATTATCATTTCAAAATGCAGATCCCTCCTTAAAAAATTAATTATTTATTGGCTATAAATATTATGCTTCCTATATCAAATAAGATTAGATGAAATTAATTAGTAAAAAAATCTGTTTGATTTTAGTAGAATCGTATGGAAAAAAATTATGCTGAATTTTTGTTTATTTGAGAAAATGATTTCTAGAATTTTCCAGTATTTTCTGAGGCAAAAATGGGCCGAGAAATGTCGGTGTAAGATTATTTTATCCATGATTTGGTTAAAGTGCTCGACGATTTCTAAACAAAAATCTAAAGCAAAATAATTGCACTGTTAAGAAAAATGTACAAAATATTTATTTTTCATATTAATTACATATAAATAAGTGTACTCTCACAAATATCACAAAGGGACAATCAGCAATTAATTCACAAAAAGCATATCTTGTTCGATGTGAAATATTCGTACATATGTTCGAATATACATTTCATGGATAATAATCTGAATATAATTGATGAAGATGAAAAAACCATTCAGTGAAAAAATTAAAATAGATATATTTTAGAAATGCATATATACAGTTGAGCTTTCAGACATGATTTATGATGGCATATCAAAATAAAATAACAAAAAAAATAATGAAATATTTTGAAAAAAAAAAATTGACATTTGAATTTAAAATGTGTCATATTATAATAATTTATTTAATTGGATAATTTTGACGTCTAAATGAAATTAATATAGATTTAATGGCATTATCTGGATAAAATTTTTAATAAATAACTTTTGTTTTTTCAGCAAGGAAATAGTTTTAGGACAAAACGGAATACTAAAACAGAAGCACGATTAATTTACTAATATCGAGAAAAAAATCTATAAAAAAACAATTTGTAAAAATTAAACGTTTTAATGCAATTCATGTTATTAAAAGTATAAATAGGTAATTGTGATGATGGTATTGTTTGCAATTATTTATGGTGCTGACAAAATAATAAACAAAACAAGAAAAAAACACCTATGCTCTATAAATTTTTAAATCAATTTTTGTTTCTTTCTTTGAATTCGAAGTATTTTCCAAGTGTGCCATTGTATCTAAATAACGTTGTTACTGTGAAAATTGGTAGTTGCAAAGAGTCAGTAATAAAAAGGTGATTTTATGTTATATGAAAGCATCAAAAATACAATTTTATATGAAATCATGAGACTGAAACGAAACAAAATATATTACAAAGAGATGAATTCTTCAATTTCATAATTACAAAACTTGGAAATAAAGTATCGAAACATTTAAGCAGTCATACTTAAATACTAAATAATTAAAATTTCGAAAATTATTTCCACTGTAGTACATAAGTTAGACATAATTCTGGAAATCGGGTTTATTTCAAAGCGTGTAAATCCATAAAAAATTCTGCTATTTGTAGTTGAAAAATATAGCACATCCCTATGAACAACTAAATTTTTGATTTTTTCTTAGTAAAGTTTAGGTCAAGGCTGTCAAACTTGCAGTGGAGACCAGAAAATATAACAACACAATTTCAAGATTTGAAATAATATTTTTGAAGATTTTAAATCTCGAGATTCACGTGTCATTTTCGACAAACGGTTTCTCCGCTGATAGTGAAGTAGTACCTAATCATGTATAAATAAATTAAATCAAGATCTGATTCTGTTTATATTTGAAGGGAATAATCTATGAAGATCAAAGATCTGATTTTTATACCTAGCAAATGAAATTATTTTCATGTTTGAAAAAATTAAAAACAAAAATTCTTCTGTTCTAAATTCTATGAGAGATCAACGACTAACAAAATCACCATTTAAAAACAAAACAAAAAAAACCCTTAAGATTTAATAAGAAAAATTTTATAAAAATTGAAGGATCCTGAAATTTACACATTTAAAGCATAAAAATGCAAATGATAAATTTAGATCAAATATTTTCACATTTAAATTCAAATGTACTTTTGTTTAATTGTTTGCTGTTTTGAAATACTTAAGGAAAAAGCATTATGAGCACCTTTTATATTTATTGTGCAGTCAATACGCCAGATATTATTAGATGCTAGTTTGGCACAAATAATTATTTGCTGCACAAATATATCCATAATTACAAGGCAAAATTAAGCAACAAATTAATTTTCTCTTTTTTACCAAAAAAAAAATAATGAATTTATATTTCATCTATTTTTGAAGGATTTTTCCAGGATCTTTGCGAAAAACAAAGTATTCTTGGGGATCCGAAATAAATTCAAGAAGTTTTTAGGAATCAGTAAGGATCGTGGAATCTTGCATACACCTTGAGTCAGATTTAAAAGCAAGGACAACAAAACAATTATTTATTTAGAAAGATAGTGTTTAAAAAAAAATGGCACATGTAAAAAAAAACCACTGTTGCTCTAGTTTCTCTTTAATAATACGCTGTCTAATTAAACCATTGTTTTTATATTTCAAAAAAGCAATATATGTTCCCCTTTATGTACTAAGGCATATGATAAGCTTGTTTTATTTGACATATATCGGCATTTGAGTCTGACATCCTTGAATTACATCATTTAATACACATCCAAAAATGTATCTTTCCTAAACTTTCGACTTGAAGAACTGGGTTTATTTTAGGAAAGGAATTTAAGACAACGTTGCACATGTTCGTTAACCTCTCTTATTCTCTCCTGCAGCCTTCTAGACACTTCTTCAGTCCTTTCTACGGGAGCGAATAGGGGTTCCAGTTGTGTTACTAAATCTAACAAGATGCGTCCAGCCTGCCCAGTTTGGTGCAACCACCGCACCCTCTCAATAGTGGATCTTCTGAAAAGACAGGTGGAATTGAGCATCTGCTGATGGAAGGTCAGGAACCGACCATCCTGTCCGGCTGGGCCATAAAGAAGAGAGTAGCTGTCCAGAAGTCCACTTTCATTGTCAATGAGCCAGAGCCCACCGTCAGTTTTCGAGCGGACAAGATTATGGATTGTTTCTTGCATGATTGACGGTTTCTTTTCCTTGTCAGCTGCATCCTGCATGCTAGCAACTCTAACGAAAAAAGAAAAATCAACAATTTATTTTTGATATCCCCAAATGTCATTGATTAGTTATTTGGTATTAATCTTTGTAGAAGATTAAAGATTTTAAATGTATTTCCGCATCCTTAATGAATTTATATGGTATTGTTACGAGTTACATTATCATGAAACTTTTCATTAACTTATCTCTTTATTGATTAAACAAAGAGAAGGGGAGAGAAAATGGGAGAACTTCGAACAAGAAAATGCAGTGGAACAAATGCAAAATACAATAATAATAATAAATTAACTTTGGAAGTTTTTTTACACATTCTAGTTATTAATGTTTATCGAATTGCTCTCATAACATGTTCTCAAAACAGTTTCTTCTTTTACAACAAACACAGAAGATGATATTTCATTTTTACTGAATTTAATCATTTGTATTAAATGGATGATTATAAGTAAAAAAATTTATATAGTAATAAGACTTTTGCCGGGGGGGGGAATTGCTTCCCGTCGGCAAAAGTCTTATTACTACGGAACGCAGATGTTACGAATTTAGCATTAAAGAATATAATAATTTAAAACCCAACTGAAATATTATAAACAATCGAAGAGTCGGAGAAATGATTTAAGTTGGTAGAATGACAATATTCGACAAATAACCGACAAGGCGATTGGTGAATAATTTTTCCTACAATTCCCCGTGAGTCTATTAAAAATCAATGTAAAGTTTGGTCGACTGATTATCGAACATAAGATGGAACAGTCACATGTTCAATCCATAGTTTACTCAGCATTTGGTATAGTAACCAACGAGGTGAAATGAATCGATCGAATTTTGCCGATTATTTTTTGTCGGTCGACTAAAAAATCGGAGCAGTGGATGTTAAATTTAGAGGTAATCAGACATCGAATTTAATTGTCAGATATTCAGATTATATTTCCATCACATTCGGCAGGAAAGCCGAAGAAACGAAAAAGTGAATAAGACAACGCATTTACAAACTTTATTATTACTATTAGTAGTAGTAGTAGTAGTATTTTTACCTAAGAAATCAATGCGACGGACTTCAGGGACGTTTGCGCGATATTTGGCAATACAAGCGATAAAATGGCAGTGAATTAGATTTTATATTTTGACAACTATTTTTGATTGGTCGAGTAAGGTATAAATGCGACAGATTTCGGTGAAGCTCTGCGGATAAATTGCAGAACATAAGATGAAACCTCATAATTTGCCCAACATTTGGCATAATAACCGGGGAAATTAAAAATATCGCATTTTGACGATTATTTTTTGTCGGTCGACAAAGAAATCGGAACGGTGGATGTTAAAATGAGAGGTAATCGGACATTTAATATCACTATCGGATATTCAGCCTATAGTTTGCACCACATTCGGCAGAAAAGCTGACACACACACATACACGTACTCAATATTCTATCTAAGTATGCACTTCACTTGTTCAATGAATTAATGTCACGGTTTTTCATATGCTACATTTAATATTATAACCATACAAAATGGAGCACTATTTCCTTTCTTTTAGAAATATTAGTTTACAATAGCTCTGAAGGCGAAAAATATTTAACAATAACGCATACTTAAAAATAAGGGAGCGCAAATTCTATATCTTACTGCTTTTGGATAAAATGTAGTCATTTTTTTAAATATAAACATGTATAATTACATTTTAAAGAGTTCATTTTTTTGCACGCACATTTTACATGCCTTATTATGACATTTATAAGCGAAATCACTTTAATATTTACAAGTTATTAAAGTTTTTTCACTGTACATTTTAAAAAAGTTATATCCCCTTCAATTTCCACATTTTATATTGTTCTTTCGCAAGTGTTCGGAAGATATTTTAATACCGATAGTTTGTTTACAATCCTTATTTAAAATTTCTTTTAGGTTTTTAAGTTGGTGATTACATGGCCAGATTATCAAATAGGTAGAGTAGGCTAATGCCTAAGGTCCCTTACAACTTCAAGGATATCCAAGATTTCTTTTTAAAAGGATATTCTGCTTGAACATATCTATACTTATAATAAAGCTCAATGTGTGTGTGTGCGTGTGTGGGTGTTGGCGCTCTACAGGCCAGACCATTGGTTCTACAGCTTCCAAATTTGGTACATGTATACCTTGGAGGTTGGGAATGTGCACCTCGGAGCTCTTTTTTCGAATTTTTAATTAGAATTTGAATTAGTTAAAATTTAAGCGAAATTTCGATGTTTTCCCGCTATAACTTCCGAAAATATTATTGCACAAACATGATTTTTATATCAATCTAAAGATAAAAAAAATTAGTTTTCTAACAGTATCAGTTTTACTAATTTATAACGAAAGTTCCTTTTTTTAACGGATTTTTAAAGAAATATTTTAATTATGTTTTTAGCACGTGACTGGATAAAATAAAAGAATGCAGGAAGTTCGAATAAAAAAAACTATCATCACAAAATAAATCAAAAGAAATGCAACTTTTAGCACGTGACTGGATAAAATAAAATAAATATAAAATGTGATATTTTCTAAAAAAATAAATACAAAGCAAAGGATTCTATGATCGTTTGCAATATCTATATCATTAATTCCATAAATTATCTTTATTTACAGTAAACCTGATTTAATTTAGACAGGATATGCATTGAAATCCCGACTTAATGGCATATTTCTATAATCGCTTGTAATATCTGTATCATTAATTCAATAATTTTTTCCCTTTTTCGCTTTCTTTAAAAAACATATTTAACATTTTGGCAATATCACCAAAAAAAACATTTTTGATATTTTGGAAGCATAAGCGATAAATTATTAGCGCATTAAACTCAAAAGTTTTTCCGAACAGAGTTACCGACTCTTTAACTACTAATAACTGAATCTTTTAACCTTAACTATTTCTTAAATTTTGGCTAATGAATATGTGATTTAATTGAAAATTTTAGAACGCATTACTCATGGCGAACCAGCTGGTCGCCAAAGGCGGCTATTTTTAAATAAAATAAACCATTTAAATTTTAGAATTTATATATACATATTTAAAATTTATTTGATGCTTTGAGCGCTTGCAAAACAGTGAGGTCTTATTCGTGCTTAGCTGCATAGAGTTGATATATATCACTATTTCAATCCTATGATTAGTGAAAGACTCAACAAATCCCTTCTAAAAAGAACGTACCATGCGATCATAAAAGAAAGGGGTGGGGGTGGGGCTACAATAGTAATTGGAAAATAGTTCCACTTGTCTTATTGAAGAGGACACTCCTTTCAAGGTTAAAAGGGATAGACATACACGTCCTTGACTTTTTGTAGAGGAGTTGACAATGTTTAGACAGCTTTCTGTTTATTTTCATTTTTAGGTCTGTATTTATTAATTAACCTACTAGTTTATGCATCTGACTTTATTAGCAATAAAAATACATAGTTATTAATAGTTTAATGGAAAAAAAAAACATTCTTTATAAAATATTATGTATAAAACACTTTAAGTCTTTCAGGTTTTTAATTAAAATCTGAATGTCAATTAAGCCAGAATACTTTTAAAAATGCAGATAAAATTCTATACTTCAGAGTCGTCTGCATTTACTTAATTGTTTCTTAAATTTGGAAAAAATTGACAAAAATTATATAAAAATTACTGGGGAATGAAACTGCATCATTGAAAAAGAAGAAGTTTGAATTTTAAGATGGTATAAATACATTTCTTGTAGAATAATTTATCCCGAATATACTGTAGAAAAAATATAAATTTCTTTTTTCTAATTAATTGAATATGTAATTAACTTTCATACTTTGAAAAATTAACAGTATTTTTTTTAAAATAATAAATATATAAGATTTCATTTGTTTCAACTCAGCTCTTTAGATCTATAGTATATATACACAGCCTCAGTGACCTGTATTTATATTAAAACGATTTTGAAAGCATATATTAACAGGTATAAAATCAAATTGCTGTAGCTTAACTCTTTCACATTTTAATTTTTTGTTCTGCTTGTTTTTTTAAAAATGAATTAACCGCATTCATTCTTTCCATTCTCAATTCTGAAATTTCTCTTTTCTGTAAGATATATTTATTGCTTCATGAAGGAACTTCTTAAGCTATTAATTTCAGTGAATTACATTTAGAAATATTTTCATTCTTAGCTTCTATCGTATTAGCAATTTAAAGTATAAATACATGTAAACAAGTTATATAAACATTCAATGATTACATTATTCAGATCATAAATTTTTTTCATGAAATTTAAGAGGACACATTCCAATGACAAGAATACGAATTATTCGTTAAAAAAATTTTGGGATCTCCTTTGTATTTTTCCTTTTGAAAAATATACAATTTTAATTTTCGTCAGCATCGGAATTTAAAAAAGCATTCTGCTTGACTCATGAAAATTGCTTCAATAAAAAAAGAAGATAAAATACATACATTTTTAATGTGCGTAGCAACTTTTCTTTTCTTTTTTTTTTTTTTTTGGTATTTCGACATTAGAAATAATATAAAAAAGTAAGAAAAATATATATACTTCTCTAATTCAAATACGTCCATATTCTTTAATATATATATATATGAAATTAGAAAAAGGTAAAAAGAAAAATGATAGTTCATTGAGTTTCTTCCTTCGCTGTGAAATGTGCGCCTTTCTAGAATAAATTCTTAAGAACTTTGTTCTGAAGCATTGACATTGGACTTTTCTTCTTGTGTAAACTACTAAAAGGCAATATTTTATTTGTACTCGAAAATATTTACCATGCTCTTGCAATTAGATGGTAGCCCACATCTGTTAAAAGAGAGGCTAAAATAGGCTGACCTTTGTAAGTGTATGGCTGAGAGAAATTTAATTGTAAAATCACTCGATCCCTTCAGCCCGGATTGGCTAAATATCTCAAGCTGCTACCAAGAGTTCAAGAACAGAGAAGGAAAAGGCCTTCCTCTTCGAAACGGTTACTTTCAATCAAAGCAGTTACAAGACAGCTAAAAATACTATATCTTATATAGAAGAATCAAACCTGCCTTGTATGAGGTGAGTAAAAAGTAAAATCCAACTTATTATTTCAATTTAATCTTGTATTAATTAATTATTGATTTATAAAAACATAATATCTTTTAAAAATAATCAAAAAGATTTGCAAGTATAAATCCTTATGGATGATCATATTAAAATAGAAAAGAATATTTGCTACATTTGAAATTTGAATGCCTTAAAAATAATTGGGTATTATATATATAACATCATTACGTATTTACGTCAGTTCTTCCTGTTGCTAACATGTTAAATTCCAGTAAATCTTTTAAAAACGATTATTTTTTTTTAAAAAATGAGCTTAGCAATCGAAACAGAACAAATCCTTAATATATAAATTATAACCATAAACTTAAATTAAAAGATATATTTTTTAATTAAACTATTTAAGATTTTGCGAATAATATTGTATGTATATACGTGCAATAATAAATCAATAATTGTTTTCTACTGCTTCAGCAATTATTTTATTTTGTGATGAGATTTTTAAAATAATGTACTAACTTATTTACTATATCAAAGCTGTATAATTTATTTGCAATCTTTTCATCAAAAAGAATCTTACTGTCTCTATATTAAAATTATTGGTAAGCATATATACAATAATTATTTGATAAACAATCCAAATACTTACTTATTATAATTATTACTTATTTTAATAAATTTTTATGACTTATTTTAAATATTTTTTATTTGTGATAGAAACTAATTACCTGTAAAATGTAAAATTAATAATTTTTTATTTAATTGAAAGCTAAATTTGTGAAATGTTATTTGCCTCCCCCGCGTCTCATTTGTCTTGATCCCCCGTCGGAAAATTGCTGCTGCCGTCTCGGATTTTTGGAATGCCTTTGTTTTCGAATTTTAATCAAATGCCTTTCGTAAATAGCTTCAATTCTTTTTAATTTAATTATTATTTTAAGTATAATATTGTTTTAATAAAAGTTCCAAGTTTTTATTTTGAACAGCCTTGGCTATTTTATTTTTCATTCCAGTCCTCCATTTGTTAAATGCAGCATACAAAAAAAAAAAAAAAAACTTTATCTTGTTATTAAGTCATAAGCAGCTTGATTTTTACTTCTATAAATTAGATAATCGAAACTTTAAAAAAAGAGTTATCTTCAAAAAAAATTATACCATTTGCTTCATAAATATAAATACTACCTCTTACCTATCATAGTTTCCTGTTATGTAATCGAAGATAATGAGATCGCTCCACTGTAGTAATTCCACTAATTTTTTCACCGGTAATGTAAGTAACTCTCCGTCATTAGCGGAAAGGATCTTATTATGCGTTAGAGATGACAGTAATAACGACGGCAATTTGTCTCTAAAATAAACATGAAAACAACTTTAATAAGATATTAAATATATTATCATTGTTTTATATTAAAGCAATTACAGTTTCTTTTTCATAAATGATATATTGAATATAATTATTATGCAGTAATTAACTCACATGACTCAAATTAATAATTCCTTCTTATATTTTTTGTCATTTATTATAATTTACATACATTATAAAAAATCCAATTTGTGTTCATCATTATAGTTGAATTCATGTGTGACTATAGATATTCTTTTTACGAACACCGTTTATGATTAAAGTTTCTTAGGTCCGTTTCTTTCAAATAGAAAATTTAAATTTTTAAATTTTGTTTTAAATAAAAAAAGAAAAGCACAAGGAAAAAGTGAAAACAGCTGAATGGAACGAACATAAAATAATTTCTTAGATAATTAATAGTTAACATAATTAACAAATTAAAGAATGAAATAAGAAATAGTAATGAAGGATATAGTGATGCA
Organism: Argiope trifasciata; assembly: GCA_026543055.1. Lineage (NCBI taxonomy): Eukaryota > Metazoa > Arthropoda > Arachnida > Araneae > Araneidae > Argiope > Argiope trifasciata. Next base: position 1,029,728 of record JAPMOQ010053704.1, on the reverse strand, counting down.
AAGTCACTAAAATTTTGGAGGATAATTAAAATGGTATCATTTGTAAAGCACAATGACGGTATGCAGTTTAAAAATTTTAGAAAAGATTCAAGGATCTAATGCAGTATCACCAAAGACGATTTATACCATATGTTTATTAATCGGACAGGACAGTATCTCAAAAAATGTTAAGAGCAGGGTCATTTTCATTTAATATTCAGGACAGCCATATCATAATATAAATTTTAGAGTATTATTATACCTGGGTCGCTTGGAGTATTCTCTAACAAGGAGATGAAAGAATTGAAAGGCATTAAAATTATGAGATGAGCATTTAAAAAAAAAATTGAAACGGACAATAACACTAATTATGTACCACCACCTGGCAATGCTATTTTGAAATCTTTCCAATCAATAGTTACGTCATGGTTAAATATAAAAGAACAAAATCAAATCACGCGGGGCATTTGTGAACAACTTTAAAGGTCCATAACTTACCTTTCCAGATTTTCAATCCACTGAATTAAAGCTACTGTGGAATTATTGTCCCATTTTGAAGCCATAAGATTTTGTTTAACATTCTCTCTATTCCACTGCTCTTGGAAATTTTTCACTGCTGATAAAGCAACAGCGGGAACATTGGTGATACCCAACATTCGAGCTAAGTAGAAGGACAAAACTTCTCCTGCAAAGAGTGTAAAATGTGCTTGTGTATTGTTTTGTAATCCACAGAGGATTAATATTATATATATATGTATATATATATATATAATTATAAATGTGAAAGTTTGGATGTTTGCAAGTCAATCATGCCAGAACGGCTGATCGGAATTGGATGAAATGTAGCACAAAGATGGATTATAGTCTGGAATAGAACTTAGGGTACTTTTTATTCCAGTTAATTGAGATGTTAATTTTTTATTAATTAAAAACTAACTTTTGCGCCAAAAACCTGAGACCAAATCCCGTCAAAAATAAGTAAGGTTCCAGTTTTGTTTCCCCAACAGTAATGAGGTTAGTATGATTTCGATCGAATATTTCAAGCGATTCTGTTTATTTTCTTAGTTTTTGGTGTATTTAAAAAAAAATGCTGTTAAATTATCGATCTTTCGGATTCATTCTGAAGTTCTTTTAAATTAAAATAAAAAAAGAATAAAGCAAATAAATTTCTAATCTACATTGCGTTACCATAATTGGTGTAGAAAACTCAGGCATTTGCGTTACGCCAATTGATGTTGAAAATTCACGTGTGATTGTTGACAACTTCGGTTTCACTCAAATTAAAAGTTTAAAAATTATGTGTATTGTGCTGTTGTAGCTATCTCAATCTCGATAGGTAAATAAAATAGACTTGACTTGATTTTAAAGAAACACGGACTTGATTTGTTGTTTTGTTTTATTTTGGATATATAATGTAAATAAATTGTTTTTAGGTTAGTTGAGTATTTTTGTTATTAAATTGTATTTATGTTATATGTTTTTCGTATATGCTTATATTTTTAAATGTATCGTCGTTTTTAGGTTAATTATTATTATTTTTTTATTTGTCATTATTTGGTAGTTTATAGAAATGCCCTGAAAACGCAAATCTAATCTTTCGAAGAGGAGTAATAAAGCTCTTCCTATAAAAGTAGCCAGAAGATCTGTTTGTAATTTTAATGAGGGCTTGCGGACCTTCAAACCCCCACCAGCTGTGGGATAAATACAAGGATGCTTTATCAGATGATATGGCACTCATTATAACCTAATCATTCACAGAGCTTTAGTATAGATTGAGGATAAAATGATTTCCGTATCTGGAAAATACCAAAATAGACTTCGGCATACCATTACAGGGGGTATTAAAAGAGGGGAATTAGAAGCGAAGTTATAACGGTGCTAAACTACGACAACTCTGTTTTAAAAGCACAGGTTTTACAATTACTTCCCAGCATCGTCAAGTCTACGAAACGATTCTGAACCGAGCAAATAATGAAAAGGAGCGAATTATTCTTTCTTGTCCCTCTAGGGAGTACGGATAAGACATTTGTGACGAATTTCCTACTAGCTTAACTCTTCAAGGACCGCAATATAGCTCTGGGTGTAGCTTCCGCTGATATTGCTACACCTATGTTTAATGGTGGTCGGAATGTACATTCCGTTTTCAAACTGCCGCTTAACAAGCGATGATAGTTCAATGTGCAACATCACCAAAACCAGCTGCCGGGGAATCCTTTTGTACCAATGCAAGCTAATAGTATAAGACGAGAGAGTATAAAGGCGTTAAACCACAGCTTGTAGGACATCTGAGGCAACTAGGTTGTGATGGATGGCGTTGTTTTTTGCTCACAGACGATTTTAGACAGTCACTGCTGACTGCTGATCAAAGTATCAATTCTCATACATATGCAAAAAAAAAAAAAAAAAAAAAAAAATCCAGGTGGACGAAGTCGCGGGTAATAGCTACTATAAACTTATTTAAATCCAAAATATGAGCGTTAAAAATCCATCGCATTAATTAACTTTTTCGAACATAATATTTTAAAACATTACATTTGTTTTTGAATTGAAATGTGATGTAATTTTTAAATTATCTTTCAGGTTTTTTTTTCTTTTCTTTTCTGAAAATTACCAATTATTTATTATTTTTTTTATTTTTAGAAGTTTACCAAGCAGAGTCTTTTACTGATTTTTTTCTTTTCAATTTGATTAGATAACACCTTCTATTTTGGGAGCGTTCTCGTGAAATTCAACATTTCAAATCCCCTTAAGTTTGAAAATGGATTTTCAGAATTTTATTCGTTTATCTCTGAACACGATAAATTCAAAAACATTTTGAACAATTGGATTAAAACTTGATATGTAATTTTACAAAAAATTGCAGATTTCTGTCAGATTTTGAACGAAATTTATTCAGACGAGGTTTTTCTGTCTGAATGCAATAGGTCATGATAGGGAGCAGTTGCAAGTGATGAACATACAAAGACCTGATAAATAAAACCTGATACAGTTTTAGCATCTAATGTTTAAAGCCGAATCCAATTTTGAACCAAATTCGCCAATGTGTTGACCATCTTTACATCTATACATTCACAGGTATGTAAAAGCGATAACTAAAAAATGACTCAACTCAAATAATTGAAATTTGCTTTGAAATCTAGTTAATGGAATTGTCATTCTTTCCTGAATTTTGGTTTCAATCAGTTAAAAAGATGAACTCATGTTGCAGATTCGGTTCTCTGTATTGTGCTATGAAACACAAAACATTGAAGGGCAAGATTCTGAAAATAAAACTTCTGTGTTCTTAGAGTCTATGACCTTACTAAAAGTTCACTAGAACTAGAGGGAATAATATTTTATTAAGCGATAATACAAGAAAAATCTCGAAGTGATTCCTCACTTTGGTTATCTTCATATGATGCTAATGCAGATGAAATTTGATATGATTCAATGAACAGTTATGATTGAAAATCAGATGAGAATTCAAAGAATAATCATGCTTCAAAAAAATAAAATCCAAATATTCATGACTCAAAATAAAAAGAAAGTTCATTCATGAATAAAAATAAGAGATTAAAATTATAATTAATTTTCATTGTTTGAAAGTTTAAAATTGCTGAAATAAATAAAATTTCGTTTTTATAACATTAAGGTGCAGATTTATTCATTAAGTTGTAAAAATATAACATATAGTATCATTTCAACTACATAGGTACTTACCTTGAACCAGATATTGATGTGGGGCCCTATACCTAGCACAAGCTTTGGAATTATCATCGAAAATGACGAACTGGTTTTTAGGCCTTCCGCATCGGTTCCACGTGGGAGCTTCCACTCGTTTCACTCTGGAAGAGCGGAGTTTCAACAGAGCAGCTTGAGCTTCGGGATCTTCAAGCCCTAAGAGTAAACACAAGAAAAATAACCTTTCTTCTTTGCAAAAAATTTCCATTGAAAAAAAGATGTTTAAAGAAAACGTATGCATTACCTGAAAAAGAAGTTTTGGGATATATCTATGAATATATGAGTCATTAAAGATGAATGCAGACAAATTTCTAGTAACCAGGCTTTAATTAACAGGTAATATCACAATTATGGCTATGTTTCGAGATTCAAATTTAAATTATATGAGTTAGAACAAATATGTGAGATGGGTTTGCGGGAAAAAACGTCTGTTTAATTAAACGTAATATTTCTGTTCCCATTGTACTCTCCCTAAAGCATAGTTTAAAAAAAGCTCAAGAAAAAATATGATAAAAATAAAGGTAACAGATAAAGAAAATAACATAGGAGACAACAGGATTGCAGATTACTATAAAAATCGTGGAATAATACTCGCCTATGACTGTTATTAGCGGGTTTTAGTTAGCAGTATTGTATATACTACTATTATTATATTAGTCAAATAGTTGTTTGTATGTTAAAGTAGTCTACTAGCTATCTTTACTGATACAGAATTAATTTTTGAAACTTCGGCAAAAATCTTGGACGTTTTCAGAAATTTGAAGCTCCATATAACTACACTAAAGAAAGCGCGCTTTCATCTGATAATATTTTCGTACAAGTATTTAATTTAGATTTCTGGTTAGTAAAATTGAATACACGCCCTATAAATTCTATATTTACATAAAAATATAGAATTAATAGGGCATATTTTAGTGCCTACCATTATAATACCAAAAGGTATGTTTTGAGTTTGATAATTTTAATTTCTCTTAAAGTTGAGCTGATGCATTTTTAATCGATTTTTTAAAATTATTTTGCAAGGAAGAAAATTTTTTAATCTTTGTTATATTAATAGTGTCATAATTTTATTAGTTTATCAAAATTTTATTATCACAGTTATACAAACATTTTTCATCAAATGTTATTCATCCAATCATGTGTCTGGAGTATTAATATCAATATATGGCATTGGTGCTATTAAACCCGAGAACTCAACAACACAATATATTAATTTCATTCAGGGTAAATTACGATCTGCATTAGCTAATACTTTAAATTCGATATTATTGAAACACTCACAAATTCTTCTTGTAAAATACTAGATAGTATAAGGTGCAAAACAATCAATATCACCGCACAATTATATTTCTTATGCACTTGTTTTAAAGAAAGATTTCATTCTTTCAGTTATGTTTCTAACGAAATTTTAAACTCAATGTGTTAATAACAATGACTACAATTCATTAATTACAATCATTGTAAAGTATGAACTATATTAGATCATACTTCACGTCAGACGTTGTACAAATCCTCAAAAATAAATCTTCAAAAATATTAGGTAGTATAAAGTATAAAAACACCAATGTCACATCATTCTATCTTATTTATTTTTTTTTACGAAATTTCATTCGTTTAATTATGTGTCTAAATTAAATTAAATAAACCAATGATAATGACTACAGTTAATGAAGTATGATTCATATCAATTCATTCTTTATCTCGGATACTGTAGAATTTCGTACAAATAATTATAAACTATAATCCTATAAATTTATCTTTCCGAAAAGTGTACAGGCAAAATATGAAGATATTTAGTTAAGAAATTTTTTCATGTCCTACATGCCACTACAATTGCTCGCTGACGGGAAGAGAAAAAAAAAAATCCCGCACATCTGTTATTTTAGAGCGACGGTCCCTTTAGCCTGGGGTAGAAATGCAATATTACCTGATATTTAACAACCTCGAATCCTAAAAGACTTCGAGTAAATCAATCCAATCTTATAATTCGACAGCTCTTGTTCCACTCATTGTGTTATGGCATTTCTTGAACCGGATGTATGAGAAAGCATATCGAATACTAATGGAGATTTCAGGGGAGGAAGAAGGCAATTTCAACTGAAATCTTTTTATATTTCATATATTCATATTTCGTAGCTTTGTAATTTTTTTAAGGTGACAAAGCAATGAATTAAGCAACAAATCTAATTTATTAAGGGATTACTTTTTTAAAGAATTGATTTATTCTAAGCAGCAAATTAATAAGAATACTTCCTATACTGCAAAGCGGATTGACAATACAAACAAAACAGCTGAAATTAAACTAATTTGAAATTGCTTACCTAATACTGAAAAGGAGTCAATTAGATTTTAAAAAATGAGTGTAAGAAAAGACGAGCAACAGTAATTAACCAAAAATAAAGGTGACAAAGCAACGAATCTCTAAATTTATAAAGATATTTTAAAAATGGATTTATCCTAAGCAGTAAATTAATAAGGATACTTCCTATACTGCAAAGTAGAATGGCAATATTAATAAAACAGCTGAAATTGAACTAATTTGTAATTGTTTAGTTAATACTGAAAAGGAGCCAAAAATGAGTATAAGTGAGAACGAACGAACAGTAATTAACCAACGATAAAGGTGACAAAGCAATGAATTCTCTTTATTTACTAAGATATTTTAAGATTTCATTTATCCTAAGCAGCAAACTAATAAGGACATTTTCTATACAGCTAAGAAGAATAAGAATATTAATAAACTAATTGAAAGCGAACTGATTTATAATTGTTAATCAATACTAGAAATAACCTGACAGGATTTATTAAACTGAATACAAGAAATCCATTATGTATTCCTGAATTCATGAATAAAACCATCCAGGCAAGCGAAATCAATAATTACTTGGAATAATTATAAAGTTTCAGAAAATTATTTTTTAAGTTTCAATAACTGATTTTTAGGACAATATGTATCAAGTTTTTAAATTCAATACTAATAAGATTGTCTACGTTTGAAAAACAAGCTCTAATATTGCATGAAATTGTAAATGTAAAAGAATGTTCGATACAATGTTGTTCAAATAAAGAAGTGCAAAACGACAGTGTGAATATAAATGAAGACTTTATTCAAAGTATACACCGAAGGCCCGAGCACAACGATCTCATTGATTAACAAGCCGAAGGATTCCTTACTCCCATAATTTCTGGGCCCGAGACGAGACCCAGTCCTTCATAGCTTACTTGAGTCCGTCGTTCTTGAGTTGAAACGCTTTCTTTTCAATTTTTTTTTTAATATTAGCTCCGATGTGTAGTATGAGGCACTCCGAAGACTATGCAGGTGCATTAAAAACAAAAGATGGAGATTCCTTACGGAGGGCATGGTTCTGCTCCATGATTACGTGCAGCCACATATCTCCAGGGTCACACACGTGGCCAAGTTCATGTGGCAGTAGCTGAACCATGTACCCCACAGCCCGGACATGACGCCCTGTGATTCTCATGTGTTTGGTCCCTTGAAAAAACATCTGAAAAGGAAGTGCTTCAAATAGGACAGCTAATTCAAAGATGCTCTAAAGCATTGGGTCACATCAGGATCACAGGAACTCTTGGATCAAGGAATCTTTCAGCTCGTTTATCAATAGGATCGTTGTGCTCGGGCCTATGGTGTATACTTGGATTAAACTCTTCATTTATACCCATAGTGTCGGTTCTTAAATTTTCATTTGAGCATTTCTTATAATAATTATGGATTTTTAAAGTTATGCATTTAGATTTTCGAGAAAAATTAACGCGATAGATCGTAATTTTTATTTCGTAGTTACTGGTGATTTTTAATAAAAACCTATTATTAGTTTTCGAAGAAAACTTATTGGATGTTTTCAAAAAAAAATTCAAATCTAAAAGAGGGGATTAATTAATAGCACTTTAAAACTAAGAGTATATTTTAGTCGAATCTAGCAAATGAAACCCAAGTTTCACTAATAAAATTTTTTTTAGCAGAATTATCAAGATAATTCTGTTAAAAGGATTTCTTAAATATAATCATAAAAGCACATATAGATCATATAGCAAAAAAATCACAATCATAAAAGAATAATATCATAAAAAATCATAGATTTGTCATTCTTATATTTTTTTTATAGTCGTACTTATATAATCCTTCTTTTCTCCCCTTGGTGATTAAATACTTTAAATCGCTATCTACCTAAGGACTTTAGAACTTCGAATAATTATTCTAAGAATTTTTTTTAATGTTCTAAATTTTTCTAAAATCCAGTAAGATCCATCCGCGTTCCCCCCTCTAACGGATTTCCAAGTAAGCAGCATTTTTTTTTTTTTTTTTTTGCTGATTTTTAACAAAGAGACAGATAATTAAACAGATTTAATTTATTTTTTAATAACTAGGCAATGTTAAAGAGGTTACAATTTTTATTATTTTATTTAAAATAACTTTTTTTCAATTCATTTTTTATACATGGCATATTAAAACCAACTCCATTGATGGTGGCGTGCAATTAAGATTTTTAGTACCTTATTTTGTCTAGTAATTTAAAAACTGCCGAAATGGAAATCAAATTAAAATTCGATTTAAAAAATAAACTAACTGGTTATGAATCAACCAAGGTTTTGAAATCTTGGTTCATCCAAGAAATTTTCATTTAAAATGGCCTTTTCAGCCTTAATATTATTTTCAACAGAGGAAAAAAAATCGGGGAATTAAAAATGTTTGAGGAAAAACGATTTGGATTTTATTCCATAATATATTTTAAGATGTGATGAAAAGTTAATTAAAATATAAACAAATGAATTTGACAGCAATTAAATTGGCATTATTGCAAAGATAATTGTCTAGATTTTGAAAAGCCGCAAAAATTATTTTTATACGGGACCATTTTTCGGATATTACCTTAAAATCTTGTTATAATTTTTCATTAAAATTTCGAAAATTCTCAGCAAATACTCCCACACTCCAAAATGTATCTGCGCTAAATTTTGTAACTCAAGATTAAACGGTCTTTACTGTACAGAGTAAGATACGTATGCAGATACATTCTTCTTTATTATTAGCAGAGATTATCACTCATTGACAACGCTTTGGACACGCTACAGATGCCGGATTGCTGGCATAGGGATAGCGTGTCTTCCCCATGAATTAAGCTTCCTGTGTTCGAGTCCTAGTTATAACCAGGTTGCTCTTTTGTGTTCCATCTATAAGATGTGAGAATGTGCCCCTCCTGTAAAAAAGAGTTGTGCACACAAATGTGACACATGATGCAGCTAAGTTGTACTCTTAGCCCTAGTTGGCGCTACTGTAAAAACAAGAGACGGTCACTCGATTTTAATCGCTGACAGATAACTGCTAGCGAGTTTGTAATATGCAATAGGTCGCAATATAACCAACATATACAACTGAAGCAGGCATTTTTTGCTTATAAATATTTCTTTATATGTTTCAAAGCGTATAAACGCGATAAAATATATAAAGAAACATTAAAATAGTATAACTAATCAGGTTTTTAGAGTTTTATAATTCATATAATTTGTATTTTTTACAAAATTAATTTTTAACAAAGATAATAGCATCTTTTTAATCGAACCCTCTAAAGACCTACTCTATTCCTCTACCTAATTTGCCCAGTCTGATTACCACCCATGGTTTCAGGGTGTTATGAAGAATTTAAATAATGATAAAAATAAAAATTCAATTAGTAAATAAAAATGTTATAATTCATAATGAAAAATAAGTCCATTCAGATACATTAGAGAATTATGATTAATTGGAGGAACATAAATTGATTTAATCCTGTAATAAAAAACATAAATAATTTACGTTAGTTTACGACACGTTATTTTTTTATATTTAAAAGTGATAGAACACTAAGCTTTCTTAAGTTAAAGGAAACATTTTTCCTTTAATTTAACCTTAAGTAAAAGAATTACCTTTTGGTGAATTTTTCTCCAGCTCATCAGACCAAAATATCCGATCTTCCACAATCGGCACCCCTTCTATATTGATGAGAGTAATGTTCCTAGATCTGTCAGTGTTGATCTTTTTTTCAAAGTTCGGTGAAGTGGACGATACATTGATATAAATGCTTTTTTGACTAGAATAATAAAACACTTTTAACAAAGGTGAAGAATTCACATTGTTTTTGTAAGCATCAAACATCTGTGTGATGATGCCAACGTCCAGGTGGCGAGTCTCGTTGTAATCGAAATCACCGTCTTCGAACACTTTGTTTTCTGGAAAGTCACCATAATATTCACCGTCATTATCATCATCTTCGTAAGCCTCATCGTTGATGTCATCGCCATCATTTCCCTGATCTTCTATGTCATCATCGTTTTCATGCTGTACAAGTCGAGTTCTGAAGAAGGCATCCGTGTTGAAACTAACTTTGGCAGAGGAGACGATGAAGTTTGAATGAGGTTTTGATGATGGCCCAGCTTCATCTACAGCTTGTACAATCCTGGTTCGTTTGACGTGATATGGATGCCATTCTTGTACAGAAACCGAGACCTGGATACATTTCTGGGGGGGATTCAGGAAGATCAAGACCGAGATCAAAGTCAAAAAGGAAACAAAAACAGCAAGGACCCGCAGCATATGAATCTAAGAACAATCAAAATAAAGATTATAATTACATATTTGCATAGTTGTAGAAATATTGACAAACAATTATCTAATAATAGAAATCGACAAACACTGAATCGCTAGCCACATGCAGTTATGTTCAAAATGTAACTTATTCTTGAAATTGAAAATAAATTTAACCGAATTTTAGTTGTTAATTTTTTTTAATATTCAAATAATATAGATTTCATTAGTTTCATATTTTGTAAGATAATTTTTGTTACGCCTTTTTAAATAAAGAAAGGTTTAATTTTGCGGATAATTATTGCTTATCAGAATAATTTGGTGTCTTATGTTTCTGGAAACAATTCTCGCTGCAGACTAATTTGGTTCACCATGGTTTAAGAAATTTTTCAGATGATGTCCCCCCCCCCCAAAATTCTTCCATTCTTTTAGAAAAATCGTTTTTTCCTCTTGGATTCCGCCAAACGTAAATTTAAAGAAAAGAACAACAGACACAAACTTAGATTTCTTTTCAGAAATTACAAACCAGACTTAAAGAAGTTAATTTTAAAAGAAATTCTAAACAATTACTCATATTTTTGTATGGCTTAATATTTATCCTTCATAGAAATTAAGTATTATTTTTTTAATTTTTATATAAAATATTTTTGTATAGATATTTTTCTCTGATAGACATAAAGTATTATTGTTATTTCATTATTTTCGTATGAGAGATATGAGAAGAGATTTTGTACGGGCAATTTACTTTTGTATGACAGACACATTCAACATTTATCTCTCATAGATATCAGGGTTATTATTTTTTATTATTTTTGTATAACTTAATATTTATCCCTCATAGATATTAGGTATTATTGTTATTCATTTTTGTATAACTGAATTTTTTCCCTCAAAATAATAGTGTTTTTTTTCTTTTTGTCAAGCTCAATATTTGTCTCTCATAGATATTAAGTATTATTATTTATTTATTTCTGCACAACTTAATATTTATCTCTCATAAGAATGAGGTGTTGTAATTTATTTTTGTATTACTGAATTTTATCCCTCAAAATAATAGAATTTTTTGTAAAATATAAATTGTCAGATATCTTTCTTTTAACGCATTTATTTCTGGCACCACCTTGCAGCTGTTTTCGACTATTAACGAAAAAAGCCGACGATTTACTCACTTTGTAAATCATCATTTTCATTTTATCTTGCTTCTATGAAGGCGATGAACAAAAGAACAATGAAGAATGGCGTTCTTCATCTTTAATCGTCGTCATCCATCAAATCCGATGAAGATGCATCGCTGAAGGATGTAATCACCTCTGAAAGAAAAGAGCAGCCGATGAATATTTAATGAAAGAAAAATAAAATGTTTTGTAGAGTCATGTTAAAGTAACCGTGCTTTCAATAGAGGTATGAAAGAAGATGGAACGCTAATTAGCTCTTTTGTTCGTTTTATATAGTCGTCATTTTGCGGTTTTAATCATTTATTGTTCTTGGTATTTGATTAGTCTGGTTGCACAAGCAATTTAAGTAACAAGCAACCAATTTCAAATACATTTGTTAAAACTGAGTTTTGTTTAATCAATTAATGTGTTTTTGATGTATTATAATTGTATGAGCAGAAAGATGATACTTTCTGTAAGTAAATACTTTTGATAGTGCAATGTGTTATTCTTGCGTAATTTGGCTTGGAAAGCAATGTCTCCATTTTTTCATACTTTGAAGTATATAAAGCTAACAAATTCTTTAAAATTTCCATGTCATACCAGCGAAAGGTCATTTAATTGTAGCAAATTTACCGAGTACCAGAAACACTTCAGTTTCTAGATAATTATATTGTCCCGCATTACAGCGCACAAGTTTTGTTCTGAATGGGTACTTTTTTTTTAGTAAATCGGTGGAAATCTGATTTTGAATTGGGAACATAGCAATCTCAAAATCGATACTTCGACTACTTACGATAAATTGTTATCTCCCGAAATATAGTATAGTAACAGCCGAAAAATTCCAAAAATTAGGCAATAGAAATATTGAAAAGTTCGACTTTAAAAATTATTCAATATACATATTCCAGCCTTTTCTTAAACAGAGAAGATTTTTTTTTTTATGGACTATGTCATTTAAAACGATAATATAACCAGATGTTTCAAAAATACAGCCATGAAATCGGGACTCTAACATCAGAAAAACGTAGTACCGAAATATAGAAAGCTTTAATGTTGCAACGGTTGAAAAATTCAACCTGGAAAATTTGACAATGCATATATTTCAGCCACTTCCAAGACTAAAATGGCTATTCTTGGAATTATATTTGACAGTGAACATGATATTTTAAAAACAGAATCAGTTAGAAGAAATCTGCAATGCAGTCTTCCTTGTTAAACTGTTAAGTTTTGCCCACATTTTGTATGAAATCCATCAAAAAGTGAATTGTCTGCCTGTATGTATGTTGATGTCGCATAACACGTTAACTCATAAGTGCAAAGGTCATAAAAATGAAATTTCTCACATGGTTTTAAATAAAAATTCCAAATCAGTTTCTGTATCAATATATTAAAATGCATATTACACCGAAAAAATAATTGTATATTTTAACTTATTGAGTGTTAAATGTTAATTCCTCATTCCACACATCGACGGACCATATTAGTTACGCCTCACACCACATCCATTTGGTTAATTGTCTCTAATATATAACTCTTCAAAATAACCACGCCATATTAGAAACAAACTTTTATTACAGCACAATACAAACAGAACAGAACAGCACAGCAATAAATATACCAATAGCTCGCGTCACGTGATTACATTGAATCAGGTGATTGGACGGAATGGAGAAATGAACGAACACTAAACATATGCATCAATAGCTATACATAGAATAAAATGGGAGTCTCCTGAAAGCGTCTGTTTATTTGAACCACAATAACTCAAGAAAAAGTTAACAGATATAGGAGATACCATTTTGTAGAGCATTTATTGAGGAAAGTTTTAGTACATTAAAGTCATATCAAAATAGAAATGGGAATTTTATAGTTGCGATTTTAATTATTCCAAGCATGCGCGAAAACCTCAAACTGCCCATGTACAAAATCCAACCTTGGCCGGATCACTTTAAATGCCGAAAAGCTTCGTTCTATAAAAGATTGTTTTGTAGGTATTTTTGATAATTTCTAAATATACTTTATATTTGTTTGAAGTTTCGTAACATGTCATATCGGGTGGAGACTAGACAAGTTTAAAGCTAATTTTCCTTCTTGGATGCTATTCCACCGGCAACGCCGTGAGGGTACTGCTAGCACGATATATAAGATAGAAGAGGTGATATATAAAAAGAAAGGGGATAAATTAACACAATGTACAAAATATTCTGGAGCCGGCCCTAACTCATATAAGTATTCGTAGGTTTAGTAAAATTCTTTTACGGTTCATCAATATTTTTGCTTGCCACTTTTAATCTTCATTTAATTAAATCCAATAATTAAATATATAATAAGCGTGATATTTCGTTTCGAACTGAGTGACAACACTCATGTAAATCGGGGTAATAACTAAAAATCTATGATACACTCGTTGATTTAAAAAAGTATCAAAGAAGATTCGAATCAAAAATCCAAATCTTCGTGGCAAATTCATTTTGTAGCCTTTGTCAATCAATCTTGTTCCATTTTTAAAATTTACTCTTAATTTTATAATCGCGAATTTTGCAAGTATGTGTTTAATACCGTTGTTCAAGAACTAAATCCATCAGAAATATTGTTGAAAAATATAGTCACAAAGATTTTTTAAAATTAAAATATAGAAGAAGAAAAAACGATATAAGAAAATAACTTCAAAGTCTAGGGACAAAATAGCTGCGTTATTATAAAGAAATGCTAAAAATAGGATTATTTTTTCATTAAAAATTAACGAAAAGAAAAGAAAAATACTATCTTAATGAACATTCATAGCTAAAGAAATAATAACATGCTAAATTTGGTTGTTCTTAGTCCAACAATCTGTCAAGATCACTTTTTTATCACTCGTATAGCAGATTTCAGATTGAATGCCAATCTATAAACATTATGCTATCTGTAATATATTATATGCTAATCTATAAATATGTTAAAAATTGTCGAGTAGCAACAGTCCACATAATTTCTTCCCAGTTTGCCTTTGAAGTAAATTATTTAAAAAAAAAAATGCAGATTTAATTTTTGATGGCCCAAAGAAAGTGTAAAACAATAAAAAAAAAGTTCTAAAAATGTAAAATTTACATTTTTTAATAATTACAATATTTTGTTCACTGATACTTCATTCATTAGAAAATAAATATAAGGCATTTTATCTCTAAGAAGGTTGAACTATAAAACCACAAAAGATATTAAACAGAAAAGAGCATTTAAAGACATTAGATTTTTGTTCTGTTAACATTTTTAATTTAGTACTTAAACGAAATATAAATTATTACATTTTGTTTTATTTCTTAAATGCTTGTTGAAACACGAACAATGTAATCAAAATAAATTTTGGGAAAGGTAAAGAGTATTTATATATATTAAAATAAATAAATAAAAAAGGCTTTTCTTCTAGTAAATAAAAAAAAAGATATTAGTTAAAATTTATTAATATTATTCACATGGTTATTTAATATTTTTATCTTATTTAATCTATTAATAGTTTAGCAATACTTAATTTAAATTCCTAAAATGAAACACTGATAAATAAATGTGATGAAAAAAGAACTCAAACATTGTGGAAGTAATGTTTGATTTTCCATTTCTTCAATAGATGGCGCCATGAACATATTTCCATTGAAAAAGACATCTGAATGAGAAATTCCAACATTGCTTTGTTCTTACATCTAAATCATATTGAATTTTAATTGAAAAGAAAGTGTTACGCTTCTTTTTAAGTCAAAGTAATCAATCGAATGGTTAATGACAGGTTTTATAAATTAATTTTTCGAATTGCAGAAAAAGGCATTTTTCAAAAAAGTCTCAATAAGTAGTTTATATATATACATATATATATATAAACATTTAATGCTTATGTTTAGTCAGAAATAGATTTTGTAAATAGTTAGTTCTGTAAAGAGTTAGCATCTAAACCAAGTAGTTTACCAGAATTTTCTCATCTGGTTTGAATATAAAAATTGTAAATTAATAAATCAAGAATTTTTTAATGCTATGCAATATATTTAAAAACCATAAAAAGCATTAAGCAGAGGAAATTATTTATTTTTAAGATAAAATACAATAAATGAATAAATGGGGCATTACATTCTTTTAACACAACAACATCTGATATTTTTGCATGATTTCTAATCTGAAATTATCATTTCAAATTGATTCAATCACTATTTATTTAAATTCTGTTTTGATTGCATAACAAAAACTTTTGAATTATCAACTGGAAGAGCTTGAACCTCAAACATAAAATGATTTTTGGCTACTATAGCAAGAAGAAAATCACAACATTTGCCACCATTATAAAAAATGATTGTTTTGACACCCATCTTTTCCTTTTCATTTTTTACTGCTTTTGATGTTTTTAACAAGATTTTTCGACAGTAAATCTTTTTTTAAAATATATTTGTTGTTTAACTGAAGGTGTAAGATACTAAATTTGCGACCTCTCACTTAATGGAGGTTTCAGATTGGGATCTAACTTCTATGATATCTTCATAATTGAGTCCTCCATTAAATAATTATAAGGTCCACTGATAGCATAATCAAAATGTGATAAAAATATAAAAATTAATTCATTTTAGATTACAAATTGACTGTGTCAACATTTATCTCCTCACAATTACAAAAAAATCTATAATTAATTTTTTTATGTATTAATAAAGAATTGGTAATTATACTACTTTTTTTAAAAATCATTTTGATCAACTGAATACAAATCTTAGAGGAAAAGAAAAAGCATTTTTTTCCCCCTTCAGAAATTTTTACTATCTTGTGATGGAATTCTGAAAAATTAATCGTAATACCTTACCTTCACCCTCCCACCCAGAAAAATTGCGATATCAGTTTCTCCAGGGAATATGAATTGTAAATAAAAAATTTAACATTGGCAAAATGTGAGGAATCATTTCTCTTTACAACTACAGATCTCGGAAAGAAGCGAAGTATGAATGTTCGTAATCCTTTTTTTTTTTTTTTTTTTTTTTTTAAATATGCAACTTTGCATTCGCAATGACAATTTCCAACTTTGACACCTGGTCTGTCACCCTCCTTATCCAAAATCCAAACATTTATTTGCTGAATAATATTGCGTACAAACTTGGTTGTCAGGCAGTTAGACTGAAGCCCATTCATACGTATAACTATTTATTTTCATAAATAAATGCACATTCATAAAGTTACGATAAATAAATATTAACCCAAATTTAAAAAAAAAACAATGACCTAAAATAAATATTTAACTTTTATTACATGTGCTAAAACTGGAGCTAAACTGATAATCTTATCTAGGTCTCATAGAGCTTAGGATCACGATATACCTGCCATTACAATTGTCACCTTTTCTGAGATAAAATCCCAAATTTCAGAAGCCTTAGTCGAACATAATAGTTTAAACCTCATCCATAATTTTGGAAATTTAAAAGTAATGATCCAAAATGAAGGAATCATCTAGGGTTTTAAAACCTATAGATCCCCCTCCCCTTTATTTAAATAATTTCATTCATGATTTTGAAAATTTATAAGCACTGACCCAAAAAGAATTTTCCTATCCTTCAAAAGCTGTAGATTTATTTCCCCTTATTTAAATAATTTCACTCATGATTTTGAAAATTTATAAACACTGATCCAAAAAGAATGATCCTACCCTTTAAGTATTTTAAGTAAAAAAAAGTATTTGTTACTTTTCTAAAAACATGTAAAAAAAAGTTTTTTTTTTTTTTTACTTATTTAGAAAAAGCAATTTCTTACTCATCTAAAAAAGAAAAAAATATTAAAATTAAAATTAAGATCGAGATTCTATCTTAAAGGAAATTTTTTTGTTGACTCCAAGTTTGAAAAATGAAAAGCAATTCCGTTTCGAGTCTGCCTAAGTGACGAAAGCTACATCTCTCACACGATACAGCAAACTGGCAACACCGATCCTACGTGGATGCAACTTACTTTCAATCAAACCGTTTTAATGAATGAGATTCCATATATAATTAAACGTAATCGATTTATCTCCAGCACTGATCATTTCAGCTGAAAGTTTTAATAAGAAGATGACGCTCTCTCTATCCGTCAATGTCAGCAGAAGAGACTGTAATTTGTTGGAACAACTTTTCTGAAGCGAGAGGGCTCGACCCCTGGCGCCTGCAGTGAAATAACTTTAACCATCATTCACTCGAGGCGTCAAACAGTTCGAGTTAAAAAGGAAACGATAAAAATCGTAAGCGCAGGTGAAAGCAGGATGAAGAGTTGCTTTCTGGGAAATTTTTCTGGGTGGCAAGTGCTAGAACACGTTTGTGGTTATGTTTTTTTTTTTTTTTTTTTTTTTTTAAAAGCGTAGTTCACGATTACATAAATTGCATTTGGAAAATAATCATTTTGGTTTACATTTAAATTGCGAACCAAATGAAATAAAAGAGAGTCTTCTTTTTTAAAATACTTTCAACGGATAGAAAGTGCGGCCTTGGTAATCATTCCTATTAATAGAGAGAATTTATGAATCTAAATTAATAAAGAAAACTAAACAAATAATTCGCAATCCTTAAACATTTGTCTAATTTCGACATTTTTCTTTCTTTCTGAATTTTTTTTTTTTTTCAAAATAAAGTTTATTGTTTCTAGAAATGTCATTAACAGTCACTTATCCCTAACCCTTCTATTCTCAAGGAAAAAAAAAGTCTCAAAAATGTTTTTCCACTGTATACTCTCTATGGGAAAGCAGCCGCAATAATGTTCCCAACCTAAACCACTGTATCAATTTCGTTATTTTCCCGCTCTACGAGACATGTCGCTTGATCCCATCCACCAAAAGTTGAAAACATTTTTTTTTTTTGCTTACAAATTTAATTATTTTTGTTAGTACCCACAATTACAATGTATGTGAAATGTTTTGATGCCCCCTATCTTCTATCTTCCCAGAAATTTATTGTTAATCTCTTTTTGGGGTGGGTGGGAAGGGGTGGTATATCAGTTACAGTACACATATGTCATTAAATGCAGCTCATCAAATCTACATTTAATTTCATTGGAGAACTTTTTATGGACAATATGGACTTTTAAATGATAATCAATTCACAGGTTTAGCTAAATAAGAAGGTAATGAATTAATTTGACCATTCTCAATATTATCATCTAGCTTCAACAAAGCTATTTTTAGAAGATAATGAATAAATATTTTACTTTTTTTTGTATATTAGTTATAATGCATATATATGTCTTTTATGCAGAATATCAAATCTACAGATAATTATGTTGCAAGATATTTTTTATGGGAAGTATCTAATTTGAAAAGGTAATTATTTCCTAGGTTCAGCTAAATAATTCCACTATAAAGTTCTAACAAATTAATTTTATGGTCTTCGATGCTATTATTTATTTTCAACAAAGTTATTGTTAGAGGACAAGTGAATAAATAATTTCAGGGCTTAACTTTTTTTTTTTTTTTTTTTTGGATATCGGTTATAAGACATCTAAGTTCTTTAAATACAGTGCATCAAATCAGTAATTAAATTATCTTATTATTTTTTACAGTGAGTACGGAATTAGAAAGGTAATCAATTTACAGGTTTAGCTAAATCATTTTACGGCAATAATTCAAACAAATTAACTTGATGTCCCTCAATGCTATTACCTATCTTCAACAAAGTTATTGTTAGAGAACAATAAATAAATATTTTCAACATTTAACGCTTTTTTATATTAAGTTATAATGTGTAATTATATGTAACGCATCAAATGTATATTTAATTTCATTGGAATCTGAAAAGGTACTCAATACACAGATTCAATTAAGTCATTTTACAGCAATAATTCTAAGAAATTTATTTGATGATCCTCAATATTATTACCTATCTTCAACAAAGTTACTGTTAGAGGACAATGAATCACGCAGAATCATTATTTATATTCGCCGAATCACCCTTCAAGGAATCGAGAGAGTCGCTAAGAGCGATGGTGGCACGGCTTAATTGACCGTTTGAAGCTAAGGCATTAATCTTCAGGGACCTTCCCTTCTGAACAGATCTCTTGTTTTCATAAATTTTCATTGGAGGAAAATATCAAACAAGACTATTAATCAATGACACGAGAGCTCTTTTTAAGAGGGTAGAATTTCACTGGAACAAACAAAAGAGAGGAGGACAAAAAATAGGTTTAGAAAAAAAAAAAATTGAGGAAACTCGAAATAATTAGCGTTATTTTTAAAGAAGTATCTATCACTTCTGCAGAAATCTAGCACGCTTGTATTTTTTTACTAAGATCTAATTTACATTCACGTACTTTTTTAATGAACCAGTAGTTGGTGATGGTATATAATAAAATAGAGAAGAACCGTCAGAAATTATATGCAACGAAATAATTAGCGATATTTGTTAAGTAGTATTCTTTTCTTCGAGGAAAAATAATCCGAAATCTAATACATTGTGTTTTCGCAGAGTTATAATCTACATTCTTACAGTTTTCCATGACCTAGTAGATGGGTCCATATAGAACGAATTTCATAGAAATCTGTTTTCCTTTCTTTTGATAACAGAAATTTCATATCATTTTTTAACATATAATAAACCTATTTTTTTTCTTTTTGCAATACATATGAATAATATCTTTAAAGCAACAATAAGAAAAAAATCGTTTTTGAAAGAGAGGGTCCAATTATCTCATGAAATCATTGATATTATGTTTCATTCAACAAACAATATAATTTCTTTTAATAACATTAGGTTAATATAAATTAAACATTTAAACGATAACCCTAAAATCCTGATATTTATTAACAAAAACAAGTTGAAAACATGAAATTTAAACCATCGCATTCATATCAGATAAATTGTTTACGAATATATATATCTTTTAAGAAACATTTTTTTCTCTCATGCGCTTTCCTCTCTTCCAGACGTATACATTTACTTACATATTTTTCTTCTACACAGTGTAATAATATTTAAGACATAATTTAATAAGGAATATGTAAATACTGTTTCAGATATATACTAATTCTTGAAGAATATTCTTACACACTAGAGTAAATAGATAAATCATAGCAAACATACGGGCATATTTAAGAAATATGCACATATCATTGGTGAAAAATTGCGTTTTTTTTAATTTGTAACGAATATGCAAAATAAGATAAAGGCCTCAATTATTTCAATGAATATTTAACCTGGTCAAATAATAATTCAAAGTTTTGGTAAAGAATTATATATTTTAAAAAATTTTGTTTGCAGCCATAATCTTAAGAGTTCAATATTTAGACAACTAAATTAAATAATTTGAAAACAAAAGATAATATAATTATAATATGGAAACCATACGTTTAAACCATAAATTTTTTTTAAAGTTTACAATTTAAAGATATATAAATAAACACGATATAAAATAATATAAAAAATAAAGAAAGGAAAGAGCTCACTTTATGTATTATTTTCCAAAAATAAGTTTCAGGATAATTCAATAGTGGAACTCACTGAATACAGTGAATTCATAATAGATACAAAATAAACCCTATAGAATTTTTATTTTAGTGTGTTCAAACACAAATCACTATATCAAACTGTGAAATAATTTATACACATAATTATTGGTGGGTCTTTGTTCTGGGTTGATATAAAATAAGCCATAAAAGTGCTGTCGCAATGGCTCAATTATTTTAAAACATATATTCATTTTGAAAATGAACCAACTTAATAATCTAGAGCTCGAGAAATTATATTTTAAATGACATTTCAGAAGAGCAATAAAACCGAGAGTCATTATAAATCATCTCGACTTGATACAAGCAGATGCTCACAGAAATATTTTTACGCAACTAGTAACATTGTATGTTCCGTCCACCCTAAAACACAATAAGCTCTAAACCAAACGATTTTTCCTCGCCAAACGACTTTCCTTGCCGGAGGTATGAATCAGCACCCTAATGAACATTTAAGAGACGATGAACAAACACAATGCACATGTTCAAAAAGCAAGCAAGAGGAAGCAATAGATCCGTTACCTCATCTGGAAACTGGCGTTGGTCCTTTATCGGACGGAAGCTCGTCGTTATCTGGCGGGTGATGAACAAGAAGTGACAAAAGGGACCCGGATCACGATGAGGTGTTCACGATGCTTAACTATCTGCTTCCAGATAACATTCGAACGTGACGAAGAACACTCCTCCACAAAAAGCTCCTCCCTCCCCTCTTGATAGAAGAGAGCGCTGCCATCCCCCCTGGTGCAAATAGCTGTTCTCTCCCTTCCCTCGCTGTTATGATTGTAGAGAAAAATGAGGGAATGTTTAAAAACTTATCTCTGTAAATGAGGGTCTAGTGTTTTAACCTCTTGAGGGCCTGCGGCTTTATTTAGAGAGAAAAACCACAAGAAATTTTAAATAGGATCCGGAATCCTCTCCGTGCTATTATTTGAAGAAAATACTGTTGATGAATATTCTGTTTTTTGCTATATTGTTTTCCTATATGGGATATAACAACATGATAAAGATGGTAAAAAATAAAAGAGAGAGAACAATCACTGCTACTTGAAATTGAAACTGTCAGTATATTTTATATTGAATTTTATTTCCAATGCTCTCTATTTCTTTAGCTGATGATAAATAGTGACAATGCATTTTGATTCACTAGTTCGAAGCAACTTAATATAATAATGTTCTAGTTTTGATTTACCTGCTTCATCTTCGTTTATTACGATAGGATTAATTGTATCATTCTATGAGCACCACCATTTACAGAAATAATGTCTGTATCTCTCCGTTTGTTTTATAGCATTTTTTATTTCTATGATTTTTCCATGCACATAATACATAATATTCAGATCTAAAATCATTATCATGCCTAAATGCAATAAAACAAGAATTCTACCGGAATCATATTTATTCCAATCAAGATGCATAAATGAATAAAAGATGCAAAATAAATATTTAAGTGATGAAATCAAATTAATTTGAATATAATTTTGTTTATGATGTGGGTCTTTTTTATTTATTATTATTATTTAATTTTTATTTTATTAGTTTTTATAGTATAGTCTAAATACACATTAAAATATGAGGTAAAGAGAGCAGCAAGCGAAATTTTTGAGTTGAAATTCACTAGCAAAATTTTGTTACCATTTTTTTTAATCTATTAAAATTAAATTTTATTTCATGATTTTCTTTATACTTACATTTCTTCAAACAGTATTCAGAATTTTTGAACTAACAACGACATTTTGTTCTTTTCACTAATTAACTGTTTCAACCTCTTCGGAAAATGAGTATCCAAATTCTCATAAATATATATAGTACATAAATATAATAAATAATTCTAAATATAATAATTAAACAGTTATTATAAAGATATAATAATTTTCATTGAACAAACTCCTAACTGGTAAAAGGCGAAATTAAGGTAGACTAGTGGTGGAATATTAGGATAATAATCCCACAACATTTCGTCGTTAACATACTGATGTAAAATTGATGCTGTCCTTTGATTAAAAAAAGCAAATCTACTATATAAATATTTACATACAATTTACTTTCTACAGTAGACAATTCATTAAAATAATTAAATTTAAAAAATATTGAATTGATTTATTCATATATGCTTTGATTTCTTTCTTATATTAAAAGAATTAAAGAGTTTGAGTAAATCAATTATTCAGTACAGGATTTTTCACTTGGCCACCATTCACACTATCAAAAGTAGCCCCTTCGTGTTTTTTTTTTATAAATGTGATCATTATAAAAAAAACTTTTTGAAAATCATTAATTAATGATGAAGGAAAAACTTAACTGGAAACAGTTTTTATATAAAAGCTTCTAAGTTAATACGTTTTTTTTTAAATTTTTGGCGGCAAATTCCAAAAAAATGTAAAAAAACATTAAAATTCTAAGCTATGTTTTAACAATTCTAAAAAAAAAAAAAAAAAAAAAATTAATATGAGACATGGCGATGAATTCAAAATTTAGAACAAGGCCTACAATATGTCAGAATATTTTCAGCTGTCTCATACCTCGATTCCTCTCGTATGGCCGAATCAAAAACAAAACTAATGCTAGACATTGTTTATCTACTTACAAATAACATCCATCTTTCCACTAACCTGATGTAGGATATATTCTGAGTACCAACAAACAACAGTACAAAAACAGCCTCACTGTACTGAAAGTATCCTCCCCATGAGTGTGTAATTGGAACTTCCCTTCGCCAGTCGGGTATTCCCATTTGCCCCCTTTCACCGGTGATGGACAGTGACAAGGAACGCTTTTCTTGTTCCCATTTGTCGGGGGAAATGATATGAATAGTCGAGAACCCCCCCCCCCCCGAACAACACAGGGACGAACAGCATCCCACCTCCCGAAACCATCAGATGCTGGCTGCTGGAGAAAACAAGGAAAGAAGTGACATGGGCTATGAAACCAAACATCTGCAAAAGGAATCCGTGGCGCAGTAACAACAAACGCAGATTTTCATAAGGTTTCTGTGTTATGAATGGGGAGACGGAATGATGGGTTTCAGTAACAGTTGGAGTGGGTAGTTTGTCACAAGGAAAGCCATTTTTCAAATGAGATCTGCGAAACACTTGTGCAAATATCCCTTAGCTGTGGGAAAAGAATTCCTGTGGCAGTTTGTAAGTAGCATTATTTAACGGTAGCATTATATCATGTTTTTATGAAGCGGTCGGTATACTACCAAGAATATAGGCCATTAAGGCACAGATGTTTAATCACTGTATTTTACAGAATAATATCTACTTTTAGAGATCTAAAGATCATTTTTATATTTATTCTTCTATCAGTTGTGATATCAACAAATATATTTCCAAACGTAGAATTTCATTTTATTAAGGTTTTATCAGACAATAAAGATAATAGGCTTATTGGATCTTAAAAATTATTAAATAAAAGATCGATTCAAAAATAAAAGAAAATTGAGAAATTTCAAAGAAAATTTACAATAAAGAATCTGGAGGTTGATTCTACATTTTGGTTATTGTAACATATCTACTTGTTTGATTCTTATTTCGTGATTTTTCTGTTATATCCCGTTTTGACATAATGATTCGATTCCATTTTTGCAACGAAGGGAAATAAAAAGAAGGGGGGGAAATGTTATAACCTTTTTTTTTCTTTTCTTTTTTCAATTATATTTGATCCTAGCATTTCAGATTCTAATCTGAGCTTATTTTTCTGTTTGTTTTTACACCTAAATATTACATAATTTATAATATTACGAATCTTCCCAGGTCATTATAAAGCCGTTGACACCCCTCTGAATGTTAGACTGGTTCAAATTAAATTAATAATCATTTCATTTCAAGCAGGTAAACGGAAGCAACAGAAATTTCATCAATAAATAAAGCAATATATCATAAAAATTAACGGTTTATGAAACTTATAACTCATTATATAAAGGATCTATTCAAAATAAAAGAGAGTTGTAAAATTTCAAGGAAAATTTTCGACAGAAAATCAAGTTTTGGTAGCAATAAAATAATTCCTTGTTCGGTTATATTTCAGTATTCTCTCTCCTTTTTTCTGTTGTTTACGTGATACTTGAAGCGTACCAGTTTGAAATAATAATTTTGTTCGCATTCTTGCAATAATTTTTAAAAAACAAATATAAAGGAATGGAAAACATCGATTTTTTTTACAGCTGTATTTGATAATGGCATTCTAGATTCTAATTATAGGTCATTTTTTGCTGGTTTTTATATCTAAGTATTACATAATTTATAACATTATGAATCATCCTTGTTTATTATTATGCCCTTGACACTCTTATGAATGATAAAAGGACTAAAAATAAATTAATAATCATTCCATTTGAAGCATGAAACAAATGAATAAGAAATTCCATGAATAAATTATCGCCGGAGCAATAAATTATCACCATTTTTATTTTTAACTTTGAATCATATATCATAAATGCATTAACTTGTTGAAAAAATTGCCTCAAAGTGTGAACAGGGCTTTTACAATTTAGATAATTTATTACAGCTTGGTTGGTTGCTTTATTTTATTCTTATTGTGAAGTAGTTGAAAGAACATTAAAATGAAGATTTTTATTTATTTATTAAAGTGATATTTCTGAACGAATACAAAGAAAAGGTTTAGTCTTGGTTTTGTAAAAATAAACTAAAACACTTTGAAAAAAAACCTAGAAACTTTGTCAGGTACGTTACGAGATTCTACAGGAAATTAACTGGTAATAAGTATGAGAGATATGAATTTAAAAAAAAAATTCAAATCAGAACAGAATAAAAGTTAACAAAAAATATAAAACTACAAAAAGGAAACAACTATAAATGGAGTATATAAATAATCAGTTTAACAATTACTTTCATCATTTTTTTTCATCTTGATTTTTTCATATTGATTGTAACAAAATGGCCACATTATAAAGGCAATATAATCAATTAATAATTTTTCAGAAACTTTTTTTATGCTTATAACTTAGTCTGCTCAGTTTAACTTTCTCCTAAATGATGTAAACAAAATAACTTAAATACGTTTTGAGTTACAAGATTGAAATTCGGAATATAGTCTTTAAATAAAACTTGCAGAATTCTATAAAATCTGATGAAAGGAAGCCCATCTGTAAGGAAAAAAAGTTAACACAATAATTACAAGACGTAGAGAGCTACATACATAAAATTCGATACACAGATTTAACATCTATAGCATAGACACCTTTCAATTTTCAGAAAAATCCGATAACGGGGTGATTACTTTTTAGTCTAAACTCTAAGCTTTCAAAAACCTCCTAACAACCGCTCATAGAAAAAAAAATCGAGTCAACATTATATTAAAATCCCAGAGAAATACAAGAACTAATTTCTTCTTTTTATTCAAAAAAAAATTATTTTAATTCAATGCAAAGCGGTTTTTTGAGTATGTTCTTTAACTTCCCTAAGTAAATTGAACAGCATTGCATACTGCATCATTCTTACATATAACCATCTGTTGACGGAATGTCAGTCATCACTATATCCAAAAAAAATGTTTGCAATGATGTTCAGTTGTATTTCGCTCTCGAAGTATTCTAATATGACAGTAAAGCTTTTCCAAAAATATCTAACGAGCAGTACAGAAGGATTCCAAAGCTCAAAGGTTGAACAATTAAATAAATTGATCAGCATATTATTATTATAATTATTTTTCAGAATATCATTTACAATACTTTTTTATAAACTTTTTGCACAAATGTCCGAATAACCTTCAGTCTATTCATCCACAATATTTATAATATTTTCTTTTATGTAATCTTTAAATAAATAATATTACCAACTGTTTAGTTATTTCAGTTCATTTCAATGTCAAATCAATAACAATAAAAAAAGGGTCACGAAAATTGTCATTGAACATTAATGCGTGATACCAGTCGAATCTCAGTAGAACAATGTTTGTATGGTATTCAGATATATGCAACAAATGGACTAAGCATTGTTTATATTATATATGCTAAAAACTCTTGTCCTTTTTGTTCTAATAAATTATTTCAAAGTCTTTTAAATAAATCAGTAGAGCTTTTGTGATGTGTTTAGGATCATTCCAATTTTGTTTCCTCATGAAATTTAATATCATCAGCAAAACCACATTTGGCAAAAAACATTCCAGCCTCGTAGAACATATTTTTTCTTCTCAGCTTTTTTAAGCCTGCCGCAAGAATTCTTCAGAGTAAATAACGCTAGACCCCCTCCCTGGCTTGGTCTACTCCAGACTCCAGCTTCCAAAAGATTGACCTCTGCACCCCAACTATATTTTCCCTTTTCAGAAACATTTTTTGTTGCTCCCCCCCCCCCTTCATCTAGACCTACGGTTTCATGTCTTGTATGAGCATCTTGTTCTTTCCCTCCCTGTTCCAATATTCTTTTTTTTTCTCCACTTTTTTTTCCCGAATCCTCCGTGCAAGTACTTCTATTTAACCACAGCGGCAGGATGCCTGAACGCTTGTTAAGAGTCGATGGAGTTTGATTTACTTCAAAACAGGGGGCGGGGCGGCGAAGGACCCAAGGCCCAAAAGGCCATAACCCTCGCCTCCAAATGAGCGACCATCAGTGCAGGGTACTTTACGAGGCTTTAAATCTGGCAACAGCCGGCTCATAAACCCTGACATTTGGAAGATCGTTAGTTTTCGAATGCCCTCCCTTTTCCAGTGAGCGGGCTATTGCGAGTAAAAAAACGGACCGCCTCTTAAACTGTAACTAATCCGAAATTTCCGCCCTACTTATGTAACGTGATCTTTTGGAGGAAATGATTACATTCGTTTTCCATGGGGAAGGGTATTTTCAACTTGTTCAGACAATCATGTTCCACTTCTGGGGCTTTTCATGTCACGAAGGCATCTATAAAATTCTCAAAAGGATGCTGATAACACAATTATCCGCGAGATTTCTTTTCATTTCATCTGTGTGCGAATAATGTGTTCCATTGGATTTAATCTAAAAATATTACCAACTGAAATAGCATGTCACTATTAAGTGGTAATCTATGTTACTCGTTGAGATAATCATCTTTTTTGTAGTTATTTCATATCATGAAGATCAATAAAACTCATATCAAGACAATGCGGATAACATAATTATCAGTGGGATTTCTTTTCGTTTCACACGTGTTGATAATGTGTTCTTTCGGATTTGATATAAAAAACATAACTAACTAAAAAAGGAATGTAATTATTAACAAGTAATCTATAATTATATAATCTTATTGAAATAATCCAATCTTCTGAGTAGTTTAATGCCACGAAGGCTTCTATAAAACTCATTTCAAGAAAATACTGATTACCATAACCGTGGTTTTCTTTTTATTTTATGTTATGTTTGGGTAATGTGTTCCTTAGAATTTAATATAAAAGATTACTAACTTAAAGTGAATTTAACTATTACGAAGTAATTTTGTCACTTGTTGAAGCAATAATGACTTCTGAGCTGTTTCATTTCATGTCAAAAAGATGGACTCGTGTCAACAAAATGCTGATTACACAATTATTCGCTCTTTTTATTTCACAATATGTGTGGGTAATGTGTAAGATTTATAAGAATTAATTTAATACACTCTTCAAAGCATGCTAAAAAGGCACTTTTCTTTATTTTTTAATAAATTCATAAATTTAAATTTATTTGTATTTATAGATAATCGATGCTTCATTGGGTATTATGTATATATATTTGTCAATTCTGATAAACAAAAGAGGGTGACAGATGAGGTCATGGGGACCATAAAACACAATGGTAACCCTGTCAAATTTCCAACCGTTTTCATGTTAAGACGAATAAATTAAATTTGCTCAAAATAATGAAAAATCTAAATTTAAACATTTCGGGGTGCATCCACGCTAAGTACGTATATATTTTGAAAGAATATGTTTTGAAGAACAGTTAAAATCCTTTAAGATTGCATCACTTTCACGGATTTACAGAAATTGATAATTCATGGATTTGCAGCCGAGTAATAAACGCTGAAACGTTGGCGAAATTTAAAATCGAAATGTCGCAAATATTTTTAATTCTGAATTTAGAAAAAATCATTAATCAATCGTCTGGATCTAATTTAAATCCTAATTAATTTCCTAAAAATTTACCTTCATTTAGTCTTATTAACTCCCTTCTAAAATGCTCTTTTATTTTCTGATCCACTTTCCATGTTTTTTTTTAATGATTCTACACACGCTGTATAAAACTGTTGAATTAAGCGTGTTCTCATTATCTAAGTGAACTGATAAAAATCCCTAATGCATACAACATTCTTTTAAATATATCTAAGATTCCCTTTCCTAAATCTACACGTGGCAAAGAAATTCCTGCCTATAGTACCAAAATCTCATAATAAAATCCCTGAAGAGAGACTTTTCTGTCGATCTTCCTTTTGTTTTGCAATGTAGACAGACAGTAGGGGTGTGTGGTGTGTTTGTGTCTGTGTGGGTGTGAAAACATGAAAGACTGAAATTAGAAAATGTTGCCATTATTACACGATAAAAAAAAACGAAGGTATGATTTTCTCTGGATAATGATTGCTCTATTTCGATTTTTCACAATATTATTAGGTTGTTCGGAAAGTAATTTCGTTTTTTCCTGACAAAGGATTTAATTGCATTTTTCGCACCCAATTTCATACTTAAACCGCAAAATCATTTTATGTTTTAAGAGCTGATATAGCAAGGCTTGAGTGTGAAAAAGTGCAGCTGATTCTTCGCAGTAGTTTTTGGGTGGTGCCCTTTTAAATATGGAGAGCAATAAACAGCATTTTCGTCATTTTTTTCTTTTTTGCTATAAAAGGTAAAAATGCTGTTCAAGCCAGAAATAAATTAGCCAATATGTGTGGAGAAGATGTGTTAACAGTACATCAGTACCAGAACTGATTTGCAAAATTTTTCCTTCAAATGAGGAGGCCAAAAACCACCTCGATCAGTTTTTTTTTTACAGTAAAGACCAAAACTTTTATGAGCGTGTAATCATGTTACTACCAAAAATATGGCAAAAGGTATTAGACCAGAATGGCAATTTTATAATTTAATAAATAATTTATTCATTAAACGAAAATTTCTTTTCATTTTGACAAAAAAATACGAAATGACTTTCCGAACAACTCAATACATACATTTGGCAACAAGAGAAAGATTTTCACAACATAGCAAGCTTTCATCCAAAAGAGAAATCAATCACGTGTTGATAAGATCAAGAACCTTTGTCTTCAAAAAAGCAAGAATAAAAAATTGTCACATAATAGACTAATCATAATTAAGTGATATTTACAGTAAACAGAAAAATCTCTGATGAATTGCTCAATTCTATTGCAAGCAGCCTACCTCAATTTTTCATCAAACCGAAAGTATTACCCCATGCCATTTAGAAAAGCATTGCAAAACTCACAGTGACCGTCACCAACAGCCATCTTCTAACAGTAAACGAACCAATAAAGCACCTCGATAAATTAATGACCCTACCGTAATTTAACTCTTGCAGCAGACGAATTGAGTCCCAAAAGAGTGCTTTTCGTCTAATCATCTTTGGAGTAGGATACATCTCATAACAGATGTCTCCGCGCACCATAAATCGCTCGCTGCCTGTCCTAATCTGTTAATCAGCAGCATCTGTTCCGTGAGACAACTTTTACGAGCCCCGTGAGCAATTCGCGAGGCCCAGTCGAGGCGCCTTCGCCCACTTGCCTTGACTCTTGATCTCACACATTTCCATATTCATGAAAGGCGCATAGCGTGCGTCTCGAATCCGCTATTAAAAAGGAAGATAATCATAACTTTCCAACTGAAATGAGTTAAAAGACAGGTATTTTTTTTTCTGGAGACAGAAGTGGTTCTGTCTCAGACAATTTTTTTCTTAAACTTCTTTTATTAGTTTTTGAAGGGATAGTAAAGGGTTTCGAGATGATATTTTTGCAATCAGGCATTACTGCGCGATTACTGCCATATAACATTTATAGTTTATCATCATTTTTTTTTGTTTACAATTATGTGTACTTTTCTTAGAAAGTTCTTAGTTAATAATGCTGTTATCCAAACAGAACTGATTTAGTTATGTTTTTAGAAAGAAATATTATGGTAGAATGTGCTTAGATAGAATGTCATCTAAAAGCCTTGATTTAGCTTTCTTTTAAACTATGAATTGTCTTCAAGAATGTGCTATCCATTCTTGAAGTCATCCGGAAAAAAAATTAAACCTTTTTTTCTTTTCTTTGTACACCTACAGAATACAATTATAAGTGATTTATGGGTATTCCTTCAGAATTAAAACATAAAAAATCAAATAAAAAGGGAAAAAACTGATTTTGTTATTTGTAGCTCTTCAGAAGATATTCCTTCAAAATATTATTTATTTACGCACATTTTTTCCTGAATATTCATCAAGAAATCACAGATGCACATATGTAGTCAATTTATTTCACCATGGATAATTAAAATATTACTTAACTAATGGATACTCTTCCAGAAACCTTCATCGAAAAGGCATTGATGTTTTATGAATGATGTTTTATTATGATTTTTATGAATTTCGAACATTCCTCCAAAATAATTTTCACTTATGGATACTCTTAAAGAATATCTCTCACAAAAATTGCCGGTTCTCTGTCACTTAGAGCTCTTTTCTAAATATTCATCCAAATTAATTTACCGATATTCTTTTATAATATTTTATATTGTTGTCTAAGTAGTACTAATGACGAGTAGCGGACATATTGCATCAAATATACTACGCATAAAATTTCTACTTAAGTTGGATGAGTTTAGAGTAAAGAAAGCACATTTTTAAAGAGGAAGGCCCACGATGGAATTAATGATCAAAAGGATACGATAGACAGATAACAAGAAAAATATTTCGAATAAGATTTTGGCACCAATCTAAAATTTCTTTACTTGAGGTATTACGGATTTCACTGGTTTTAGTTTTAAAGTTTCAATAGCCTCCAACAGCACACTTATCTATACTATATCTATACTTATAATAAAGCACATAATGTGTGTGTGTGCTGGTGCTCTACAGGCCAGACTGTTGGACTTACAGCTACCAAATTTGGTACATGCATACCTTGAAGGTCAGGAATGTGCATCTCGGAGCTCTTTTTTCAAATTTTTAATTAGAATTTAAATTAATTTAGAATTAAATGAAATTTCGAAGTTTTCCGCTATAGCTTCCAAAAATATTATCGCACAAAGACGGTTTTTATATCAAATTAAAGATTTAAAAATTAACTTTCCAATGATCTAAGTATTTTAAAATATAATTTAAGCTTCTATTTGTAATGAATTTTTAAAGAAATATTTTAACTATACTTTTCAACAATATATTTCGGACAAAACAATAAAATTTAATCAGCACAAACACGTAACGAGTAAAACGGAAAAATTATCTTTTATCAATATGTTGCCTCAGAGTGACAAAAACTCAAATAAAAAATTAAATAATTTCTGCAAATTAAACATATAAAAATGTAATTTCCAGCACGTGTCTGCAAGAAATGATATAAACATAAAATATGCCTTTTCAAAAAAAAAAAATGTAAAAAAAATTCTTTATGACTTTTATAATATTATTAATTACATATATCAGCTTTATTTAAGACAAACAAAACGACGGAAGTTCAGTCCTTGTCCCTTCACGGAAGTCAGCAGTACTTGTCAAGGAAATTGTTAATCGAGGTGCATTACATTTTTATCGAATAAACATACTATCAGATTACGATTTCAAAAGGGTACAAAAAATGACCCACTATCAGTCTTAGGAATATTACCAGTATAAACTTTATACTGGTGAAAGTTTATGCTGGTACTAGTGCTTTTTCATTTGGGACTAGTACTTCATTCACTGGTAAATTTAATACCAGTTCTAGTAATTTAATTTCATTAAAAAAAACTTTCTGTTATGACAGAGGCTGTACGATAGTGTTTAATGGTATAGTTAATGTTTTAATATTTGCAATTAGTTTTACTATAACGCTGCCTAATGCAATACAATTTACTTTTACCACCTGTAATTTTTTTCGAACTCTATTAAATTGTAAAATCCTTCTGTGTCATTTGGAATAGTGCCTCTATGGAATAGTTTTAATTCTTCATTTTATTTTTGCTTCTTATTTCGTAATACGGCTTGATTCTATCATCCAGTTAGAATATTGGATTGTACAAATTACTCTTAATCACTATCTTTATAGATTTTTAAAGCTATCTAAATAACTTTATTTAAATTATTCTAACTAAATTCTAATAGTCTATTTGATAGGTGAAAAGTAAATAAGTGTGCATCATTGTTAACACGGAAAATCTTTACATCGCAAATTATTATACTTCACCATTTAATTTGCTGAAAGCTTTAATCACTTACCAATTGGTAAGAGATACCATTAATTGCCATTTTTTTAAATTCTGAAATGTAACTTCAATTCAATTGATTACTAATTGAAATTTTCTTTCAATGCAAAAAATAATAAAGGTTTGCAAAAATGTAAAAACTGTTGAAAATCAAAACTTTAATTCATAATTAAAGTTTTGATCGAAAAGTTATGTTGTAAATAATTAGTTATTGACTAAATCATTTGCAACATGACATTAAAACTGCATTTTTAATTAATTGCTGCGAAATAAAATTTTTTTCATTAAATGAAGTTACTTTTAATAAGCACCCAATAATCATCAAGCATTAAAAATGTCCATCCACCCTCTATATTTAATAATTGTTTTGAAATATCATTCATAGTTTCAAATTAATTATCAACCATAATACGTGACTCGTCAAGGTTTTTTTCCCCCTTTTAATGTTCCCTTTTCTGATAACAGTAGGTAGCATCGCTATACAGGCTTATATATCTTCAGCTTCACTCCAAACAGGACTTAAGAAGGAACCTCTTTATTTTTATATACATGTTTTTTTTTTCAGTATTGCGTGATGCAGATAAATTACATTCTCATTTACCACACTAGTTATTCCATTTAAAAATAAGAACACGGCAAGGCCTTAACTCCGAAATCATGCCATCTAACTCTCCGATTAATTAACAAAAATTATCACATATATGTATATGATATCTCTTACCTCTGCGGCGTTGCATATAAATAGCAATTAGCGTCATTACAAATACTTAGAAATTATT
This sequence comes from Argiope trifasciata, assembly GCA_026543055.1. NCBI lineage: Eukaryota > Metazoa > Arthropoda > Arachnida > Araneae > Araneidae > Argiope > Argiope trifasciata. The sequence goes on along the minus strand of JAPMOQ010053704.1, from coordinate 995,722 downwards.
TATCGGTGGTGCAAATAAAATGAGATAAAAAAAACGATTTTGCAGATATAAAATGAAAAGCTGTCTAAAGTGTGAAAATTCTTACAGTTGGCAAGGTCGTAGCATCATTGACAAGTGATAGGTTTTTACTTCAGTTTCACGCGCAAGTAAACTGCAGTTAAGCATGTTGAAAGGCATTAACAATTTAGAAGAAAAAGCATGTTTAAACAGTGGGAGTATTGACATTACTCAACGTGGAAATTGTTGACATTTTATAGAATTGTGTACCACTCGGAAATAAGTATAATTTGAATCAAATTCCAATGATTCCTTCTTTTTATTTTTCCTTTTTCTTCTAGTATGTGTTTCTTTAACTGCTGGATCAGGGGTTGCGTATCTTCCTTTATTCTTCTGTTATCTTCTTTTATTCTTTCATTAATTTCTTTTAAAACATGAATTCAATTTTCATTTAATATTTACAGCATTCTTAGGATTAATTGTCAAAAATATCGCCATATTGGATTATCATAGATTTAGTAAAAATGCTTAATTCAAGCAAAAATTTAATTCTTGGAAGTTATTGTACGCAGTGCCCTGCAAGACGTCCTCTACCTTACACAGAGTCCATAATGTTTTGCGTGGGAGGGAAGAGATAAATAACTTTATTAGAGAGTACGCGAGAAAAAATATTGGGGGGAGGGGCATTCTCACTATTGTAAGATGACGCCATGCAAGGCATTCTATAGGATAACGCTTTCATTAGAAAATATGGTAGAAAATTTGGGGCTATCACTCCTGTCGGTTTTTCAAAAGAAATCAATTTCGCCATCTGCTTTTATCTTTAAAACACGATTGTCAGGCAATAAATTTATTTGGTGACGGATCGTTCTAAAAATTTTAACTGAACGAAAAAAGAAAGATTATACATTATTTTCTCAGATACGACTGGTTATTATATGAAAAATTTTAAATACGTTAACTCCAGAAATGCTGAAAAAGTTTTAAGTAATACAATGTATTTTTTATAACTCTGATTTAAAAAAAAAGGACAAAGCCACAATAAATCTTGAGTTAAGGGCTCCACTGAGAAAATTTTATTTGTCTCCTTTATCTGGCAATGATCCCAAAACTTATTCCCGGAGCTACAATTTGAAATAGACTTTCGTTCCTTTTTATAGTTAGCGTCCAAATCATGATACTAACATATAAACGTGCACCAAACTTTCTTTTAGTTATTTCTATAGCAAAGACGTTTTATTGTCTTAGAAAAGATTTATATAGATAAATTTTCTATACAATATTGATGTATTGCAGTCATTTTAAATATAAAAATTATTGAGAGACTGGTATATACTTATCCTTATGAATCAATAAAATATTTTATATGAATGGTGAAATAGTACTTACTATGAATATATAAATTATTCGATTTGAATCTAAAAGGCTAGTTTTATATATTAAGCCAGTATTATATATTATAATCATTTATATTGTAAATGGGAAATAGCTGACCTATTTCTTTGCTATATATCGTGAACTGTAAAATAAGAAAGTAGTGAAATCGACAAGAAATTCTGTCAAAGAAGTTTTCAAGTTATAGACATATCTTGTTTTTTTGTTTTTTTCTTTTTAATAATAAATGAAAAATCAGAAATTTTGATTATGTTTTACTAATGAAATTCTGAGGAATTTAAGTAAAGATACTTTACAAATCTTAATGGTCCGTTGAAACCAGGTGAAAAACCACAAAAAACTATTTGAATAGAATAAATGAAATTAACTTTTGAATAAACTGAATAAAAAATTGTTTATTCACTCATTAATCAATAAAGAAATGCACAAAACTTTTCAATTAAAATTTCATGAAGAGCATATATTGATCAAAATTTCATAATAACACAGAATCAAAATTTTTTAGTAAAAGTTTGAAGCCGAGGTTCGAATTTGCAGCGTATATACAATGTAAACACATATTTTTGAAGCAGAGTCGTGGTTAACGAAGGAAAAGACACTTTCGTAAATTTTGAAACTTCTCAGGGAGGCATAAATTATGTACAAGCAAGTAGTGAAAGGTAAATCAATTCACATGTGTTGATTTAAAGAAAAGAATTATAGGGATTAAAAAAATTGTAGATTGAATTTGTTTATATCGATAAATTTATATCTCTTCACTCGGAGTGTGGCAACTTATTGATTGCAGCAATTTTACAGATAATTAATTGAATAATAATTAAATGAAAAAGAGCTATCAGAACAGGAAATAATAGATAATTTTAAAATGAAGTTAATATAGGCTAAATTAATATAAAAATTTTAAAATTAATCAAGATTTATTTTAGATTTAGTGACATCATTATAAATATCTAGTTACCGAGAAAATGATCTTAAAATCATCAAACATTATCCCTTTATTTATTTATTACGTTTTCGTATATGAAGTATTATAAATTATAATTGTCAAAGTATTCAAACTAAGATTTTGACTCTTTCCCCATTTCTGACCTCTTTGAATTCGTAAAATAATAATAATAAATTCTTGATTCCAATAATAATTTGGAAATTATTCAAAAAAATAAAAATTTATAAATTCCTAATTTACGAGTTCAGACTTTACAACATTTTGATGGGGCATTTTACGATCTAATCAGAGGCCTAACTATGGAACCTGTAGGAACAAAGATAGATAAACTTCTGAATGAAAAACACATTATGCATTTTTTTACGATTTTTTCATTGCTATTTAATATTGATAAGACGGCATCGGAGACCATTTCGAGAACTCCCAAATACTGGTAGCAAAAGTTATGCGATTTTTTAATACGTGATAATGTTTCAAATTAATTTGATGTATTCTACAATAGGAATTATTATTTTTATAGTTTCTTTGTTATTTTACATAAATTTTCATAAAAGTGAATATAGATATTGAACACCAAGAGTTGTAGGGGCGTAGAACAGTAAAACATTAGAAAATAATTTGATTTAAGTTTTGAAATTTTTTTAAATAAAAACAAATGTAACAGTTTCTAAAGAATGACCCCAAAAAAAATTAAAACAAGATTTGAATTTGCCGCTATTCCTGCCGTATAGTGTTGGCAACTGCATTAAAAAAACCATTTAATGGCTAATTAACACTAGTAAAACTGAAGCTTTACTTTTACTGCAAGAATTGTGGCAAATTCAAATAATTTCGGGATACCTTTTATTGCTCATGCAATTTTGGAAGTAAATTAATGAGATAAAGAAGCATATGTTACACAATATATTACCAATTTTTTTTATGTATGTAGTTATATGGCTGAAATATAATGCAATTAATTTTTTTTTTAAATTTAGAAAAACAACAGAAATGCATGAAAATGTTTCCAAATAACTAAAGTACAATAGAAATTCTAAAGATGGATGATATTCCTATTACAATTTTGCGAAAATTATACAATGATTTAAACAAAATATTAATAGCATAAATAAGACGACAAATAATAAATGATTAACGAAATGAAAAATGCAATACATATGAATATGATTTTAAATATACTAAAAGAACTTTTTTTAAAAAAATTCCCCAAACAGATAAAAATAGAAAAAAAAATTATTTAAAATTATTTAAGAGCATTAAGTTGAAGTGATACAGACTTCAGAATTTTCAATCTAAATAAACCATTCTTATTTTATTTATAAATAAATAAAATATTATATTCTTAATTTTACAAATTTAAACAAGCAATTTTTGCATGCATATAAATTTATAAATATACAATTATATATATTTCGGGCTTCTTAGAAACGTCTCTTACTATTTGGATAAAATTTTATATTTAGATTAAGTTTTGCTTTTTAAAAGTATCTGTATTAATGTCTTTCCTTAAAAAACGCGATTTTGTACAAACACATACACATTCAAAATAACTTACTATTGAATAAGTATATTCAACTTCCATTAAGTGTGGACAGCGCAGAATAGTGGCAAAAACACGACTGATGCGTATGTTGTAGGTTCACGAAAATGTAAATTAAATTTAAAAATGCAAAAAAATAATTTTACATGTATTCATATTTTAATGTTTTGCGTTTTATGTTAATTTATATAGATTTCTTTCCAGAAAAAAAGCGACTTCAGATCCTCCCCCCGCCAATTTTTTAAAAACTAATTATTAGAACCAATTCCTAATTATCACCATGCTGATAATGTCATATAGCGCAAACTAGGGCCCAATTTCAACTCAGTAAAAGTGAGTGAATGTTCGAAAATATAGGTAACGATAGATAAACTGTAAAACGAATTCTGTAATATAGCAGACTGTTTCAAACTATGTGCATTTGTAGTTTTTTATTATTTAAATAACCAATACATATATATAGGTATGATTGAAAAATCGTATCTAAATATTTTCTTAAAAAAAAAAAAGATTCCCCACTTCAACCAAAAATAATGCTGGATAAAGCTTAATCTTCCAGAAATTTTTGTTTATAAGAACTGCCTATCTATTTCAAAACAAAGTTTTGTTTCAGTATTTTTAGAATTTTTAGAGCTAAAAACAGATTAAGAACGAAATTGGTACTTTAGCTGAATATCTAGAACGCAAAGTAAAGCTGGTGAAAATTTTGCTATTCAATAAGCAAGAAGAAAAAAATAAAAAAAAGGGAGGTGAAAACATCGGCTTTTATTTACATAAATTTAAATCTCATCTTAACTTTTTCAAGATGAATGGGTGAGTACTTCCGATTCTTTTAAATCACCTTAAGTGCTCCCGCACTTAGAAATGAGCATATACGGTAGTTTTACATTTTTAAGGAAATCGATCTCATCTGTCGCTGAAGTGCTAAAAACCCATTTTTCTTTCCAGAAAGTTAATGGATTTTTCGTGTTTTTCTGGAGATTTTCCACTTCAGCAATGCTTTCCTAAAAAGAGATGGGGGAACAGTATTTTAAACACACTTGGCAGCATAAACAGTGTGACCAAAAATGGCTTTCATATAATCAAATTAAAATAACCAGATGTATTTCGAGCTTCAATCTGGAAGGTTGTATATGTGGTGGAAGGGAGAGGGGCAAAGAAGAAGTTAAATATTCAAATACACATAAACAAACAAATAATCACAAACGACTGCTATTTCAGAAGCACAGGTTATTAAAAGAATGACACCATCAGCTTACGTTTAATGGAAATTGATATACAAAATATTATAAAACCTAAAACCTGACCTAACATAACCTAAACGTAAGCAGTTTTCATAAAACATTCATATTTTATGAAAACTACACTTGACTAATTTAAATAGTTCCCGCCTCCCTTTTTTTTATATTCTCTAATAAAGGTGTTATCTCCCATTCCCTCACCAAAAATTATGAACAAAGGCAGAGAATACCTTACATAATATTGGTGTACAGTAATTACGAGGTATTAATTTTTGGGGTAAATTAAGCATTTTACAAGACATTAAGTACAATTATTTTATTGTAATACAATAAATTATTAAAATCATTAATTAAAGTATGCTAATTTTATATTCATTTACTGTTTATGTTATGTATTCCATTTAATAGACCGCACAAAATAATATACTGCTATATTTATTCGAAGTTCCTTTCCTTATACTTTTTTGCTAGAATTAAAGGCTTATATTTATAACAAGCAAATCATTGACTTATAAATATGGTTAATTTTCAAGAATATTTTATTACTTTGGTTGGTTTTTTCATAATATACAACTTAAAAAAAATTTTAATGAATTTCTACAAAATTATAAAAAATAAATTATTTACATATTTATCAACTTTAAAATGTGTGTTAACTTAAAATGTATTTAAATGTGAAGGTAATATATCTAGTTAATAAAAAGGGTCCTAGTAATGTGCTACGCTTAGGATCGCAATTAGGGATTGTATATTGGGGTATAGATTGATCATATTCCCTGTAGGTTAAAAACTGGAATTCTTCAGAAGATAATATTTTACAACTTAAGTCTATTTACTTAAAGGTCTTAAAGGTAAATATTAATGTAATTCGATACATTGAACAGAAACTTTGAAATTTTTTCAATCCGATATAACTAAAATATGCAACAGTCTTCGCCTTATTCGAGAGGCTTGATTACTATAACAATAAACAACCACGTAAACCCATTCATTTGTGTAAAACAGTAGCAGTAGCAGGAGGAAAGAACTTGCAACTTTAAACCTCGTTCTTTAAAAAAATTAATTGATAGCTTAAAGCAAGAAAAAAAAAATCCATTAAGCCGTGCTTTTTCAGAATCAAAAGCAACGCTGAAGCACGAAGAAATGTCATCCACTTTTTTTAATGAAAAAAAAAAAAAAAAAAGACGAAATAGCAAAACTTATATGCGAAGTTTTTCTTAATCTAATAATGGGAGGCTGTTCTAAGTTGACTTATCAACTACAGAGATAGTAAAGAAGTATGAGCTTGGAGAAAAGTTGAAGAAGGGGGGAGATCTGAACTGTAACTCACGTGGGGTGCAGAAGGTATAATTGACTGTGAAAGAAACGTCTGTAAAAAAGATAAGAAAATTGCTACTCAGATTTTGTGGACCTCAGATGAGGCAAGTGTCTAGTATCTCGGATAGGCAGTAGATAATGTTAAGTAAAGCGTATGTGCTCAAATACGTTGAGAGCCCTAGGGAATATCCTCTGCAATTTTTACAAATTACTGTGTTTTGGAACAACGCTGAACCATTTTACGTTAAATCAAGTAGACTTCCGTTTACAGGTGTCGAATAAATTATATAAGGGCAAGGGAGTTTCTTAATACTTTTTGAAAGCACATTATGAACAGTTGCGAAAATGTAGAAAGTAATCTCCGTTTATTATTTAAGATAAAATAAAATCTGCTTGCCATAACCAGTAGATACAAATAGGAATAATTAGAAATAGTACATAAAAGCGACATGAAATTTCTATATGCTAATCTGGAATATATTTCTAAGAAAAGCGTGCCATCTTGAAATTTCAAACAATTCCTTTTAGAGTTATTTCATTTGAATTCTTACATAATGATGATGATTAAAATAAACTTTTATCTCTATATATAAATACCACACACACACACACACACACACACACACAAACACACAAAGCAAAATCTATTAAAAACGAAAGAGAAGTGCAATAAAATTATTTTTATGTAATTAATTTGATACATTGTCTCATCGTCATGGCTAAACATTATTGTTATTTTAAGCTTTGTGATTGATTCTAGTCTAAGTTTCAAAAAACAAAAGAATAAATGATAATTTAATCATCTACATTTGAAGTGATCATATTTTTTTAGAACTCGATCTCAGAATCTTTTAACATTTGATAGGAAAGAGGTCAAACCAGATCTAAATTTGAAAATTGTAACTGCCCAGTAATGCAGTTACTTACACTTTAGGCCGAACGTACCCAAAATTGAAAATAATGCCCAAAAGGAAAACATTATATGACTAATCTTGTTTATTTCTATAGGGTAATCCTTGTAATTGTAAAGTTGGAGTGAAAAATTCTACTTAAATCTCTTGTTTGAAATTAAATATTGTTAATCCTTAAAATTGATTAATTTGAACAATGTAATTAATATTCAAAAATTAATGCTGAATTACACAAGAAAACCGAACAACACAGGATATTTAATTATAAACCTGGCCATTCTAATTAACTGATCATTTGTTCTGCATAAAAATGTTGTTTAAACTGAAACATAATTAATCCTCGAAATTATTTAATTTGAACAATTTAATTAATATACAAATTAATTAAAATTAATACTTAATTAAACAAGAAAACGGTACAATATACGGCATTTTACTACACATTCGACCATTTTCTTTAAAATCAGAATATATTCGTTGTAGAATTAAATCAGAACAACGAGGGTAATGATTATTTTTAAAAAATCAGAACAACGGAGGTAAAATCATAATTAGAAATATCAGGAGACATGATCTTTTTTCTTTTTTGTTGCAACAATCGAATTCAGAATGCTTTTAAAAGCAATATTAAACACCCTGAAATAATTAAGTATGCTATTTATACCGGTTCTTCTCTATTTCTCAAAAATAAATAATGGTTTTATTTGAACAAACGCAATCCAATTAACGATCGAGAAAAATACGTAATTACAGTACGCATATATTTTTGAAGAATTTAAAACTGGATGTAAAGGCCAGTTACCGAACTGTAACCTTTTCGATTCGTTACAAGCCTACTATTTCCGTTGTTATGCATTATTTGTTTTGAAATTGGAGTTAAATCTCAAAACTATACCAAAAATGCGAAAAAAAATCACGAAACAGACACTATCCTTAAACAAATGAAAGGAGTAATAACAAATAGATGGGTTCGGAATTTAAATCGCTGTTTATTTTCTTACACAAGGCGCCTTTAATGCACAAAAAAAGTGGTATTCGTTCGCCCCGATGAATAATGAACGGTAAACAGGACAGATATAGAACTAAGCTCAACAGATGGAACACTGAAACAAATCAACAATGAAACTTCAGACAAAACATTTTCTGCTAACAGATTGATAAGAAGGGGGGAAAGAAATACATATATAAATAAAAATATATATTTAAAAAATAATTGCTTGCGAAAAATAGGAGATAAAATAATGGTATTTTTGATCAGAACAAATGTGCAATACTTATCGGAAACACAAATCTGCCACATAAAGATAAATAAAAATGTAATAGGAGGAAAAAAGAACTTAACAAGAGAATCAGACATTTGCTAGACAAATGGCTACAAAATAATAGAATTAAGAAATTAAAGTATATAAATGCAAGAACGAAAAAAAAGAAAAAGAGAAAGGGCACTTACATTTTGAAATGAAAGAATGGCATCGAAACCATAAGATTTCGTAGCGAAAAGGAAGATTTGTAATTAGTTAGTATGGTTGAGAGGTAAAGTTGGCTAATCACAAGGTTGGGTGGCATTACATAAAAAGCTGGGCTTTAATTTACATTTATTATAATTATTCATTCATTAATGTTCTAGAAGCTTCTAGAACTTTCAACGAACTTCTTTATAATTCCTGAGTATTCTGTAAAGGTATAAATTCGGTGTTCCACAACAGGGGGATCAGGTACTCGCCTGTATGTGGTGAATTACATCGAGCTAATAAATTTGAAATAATATTGCTCTGTGACTTGCTATTCCTTGTATCTTCATAACAATATTAAAAAGAAAAAAAAGGAGAGTTTTTAATAATTTAATAAAAAGTGAAAAAATATTCTAATGTTTAAAAAAGTTTGATACATAAATAATTAAAAAGAAAAATATTAGAGATTTTTAAAATTTAATAAGAAGTGAAAAAATATTTTAATATTTATTTATTAAAAAAGTTTAAAACAGAAATCATGTTTAAAAAAGAGAATCTAAAGATTGCTCAAAAATCTTGCAATTACAAAGTAAAATTCTGTATTTGTAAACGCATAAAAGAATTAAATAGACTAAGTTGTAATAACTTTTAATAAACAAATTTTTAAATTCACTTAATTTTTTTCGTTTAGTAAATTAAATGAATTTCAACAAATTCATTAGTTCGATTAATGGAACCCTTTTTAGATTTTAACAGCAATAATTCGTTTTTGATTAGTAAACTGTAGGATACCGTATTACACAAAATTTATGTAAAAATTCAGTATAAATAAAAACAAAATACATGCTTTTATATTTCTTTTAAATCATTTTGAGATCATGGACATTTCAAACCTATCTAATTTTATTACAATCGATCAACTGCTCTGCTTTCGAAAGCAAAAGCATATCACAGCTTTCATTATAATTTATGCAAAATTTAATCATCTAAACATAATAAAATGCGTTTCCAGGTCTCCAAAAAATATTAATTTCTAATTGCAAAATTGGCCATTTCTCGAACTTGTACTGATTAAACTAATTTCTATATTTTTTTCAAGTTTAGAAAATGATGAAAGGGTGAATTAAGATAAAATGAAAACTATATTCTTTCATATTACCGATGAACTTCGACAGGAACTGAGGAAAGGAAATCGGTAAACATCAAGACCTTTTTAAATGTAATATTAAGTTAGTGATAGATTTAAAAAATTTTGTTTGATGTTAACGAGAAAATTACAGAAAATATTTTATTACTAGAAGGAATTTAAAACTATTACTAGAAGGAATTTAAAAATTAATTGCTAGAAGGAATTTAAAAATTTGCAATAGCAAAAAATTGGACATTTTTTCAGGGGTAATTTTTATAAATGAAAGAATAATATTAAGTAATTTTGCTATAAAATATCTTTAAAATTAACGGCTTATTTTTGCTCGTTTTCTTTTATAGCACTTTAAATAATAAAATTTAAATTCCAATATTCTTCATATACTCATTATTTTTAATGCTATTCTATCCACAACAATTTTAGAATTAATTTTTATCCAAAAGTTATAAAATGTAAAACACTAGACATAAATATATTCTCCTGATATATTTATGTCTAGCAAGTGATAACACATAAATATATTCTCCTGATATAGAACTAGCTACATGTAGGAGTAAAAAATAACCGCTTGTGTAACGTAATTCTGAATTGTTGGGGAAAAAAATTTTTATAAGGAATGAAACGAATTGTTTTTATTTTAAAATAATCATCGGCTCATTTTAAAGTATGAATCATTCCACACGAATAAATGTTTTTATTTTATTTTATTTATTTATTTTTCAATTTCATTTTATTTAAGATTGTTAGTTCTACACTGATTGTTTCTCTTGCCTATTTTGTGTTCCTTAATTTATACTATAATATTATAAGATTATTTTATTAAACCAAAGATAATACAGCAAATGCATGTTGAAAAAGATAAATTTAAGATCAAAATCTTCTATTTTTTGCAAATTTTATTTTTTAGAGTGTAAATAATTCTTATTTCTTCATATAAATCTCATTAATTACAGTAAAAATATTAAATCATATATATTAATCAGTCTAAATGTTATTCCGTCCAATAGCAGTATATTACGCAAAAATTTTGATAGTTAATAAACATAACAGACAATCACAATAATCCCTGTTTTTACAATTTATTTTTTCTGAGGTAACCGAGTGATTGGCTATAATTTTAAAAAGTACAGTCTATTCTTACAGTTATCTATGCTATAAATAATTAAAAAAAAAACACATTGGTTATCACCAAAGTCACACTTATTCCAAAAGTAAATGCAAAAGTAAATCATTATTAATTATTAACTAACAGTTACTTACAGAGCCACGGTACTCGTTTTAATGAATTTACGAACAATAGCCGCTAAGATTAGGGATAGAATTGCTTAGATGTATTATTTATTATAACACTTTATTACTCATAGACTGATATCATATCACAAATAACAGCAATCTTTTTACCGACTGGAACAAACAAGCACTCAGAACCCCATGTAAACAAATAATATTCCTCATATAAACATTTCAGGTAACAGATTGAGAAATGAAAACATGAAATATTCGTTAGTACCTGCATATTTGAAGAACAAAGTCCTATCCACCTTGTTGTGTTATCAGGACGAGGTTCCAGTTCCACAATGAACGTAAGTGAGATGATGGAACGAGTTGTACGAGCTGATCATGTTCCATTCATGACAATCTGCAGGTTATCTAATTAAGTAAACACGGCGTGTCGCTCCTTTCGAGAGCAACGACTTTGCGCCACCGTCCCCACCGGAGCACCAGCAGACGAGTTCTGAAAGAGAGGGGCTTGAGCGGCACCTTTCAAAGGCGGAAAGCGTTCGCACCGCTAGGAGGCTTGGCTGTAAAAAGGGATCGCCTCCAAATTGCCCTATTCGCACATGTGTTCAAAGAGAACTGGGAAATCAGCGACATTCATGTAAATGGATTTTTCATGGGATCAGTTTATTTGATAATAAAATAAATATATATCATGAACTGCTATTTTTGCAAGAAAATTATTATCATGCATTTATATAGATACAAAAAAAAATGATTTGAAAATTAGGAGAAGAAAAATGAGTTCTTTCAAGAGTACTTTCAAGAAAGAGTCTAATTTTAGGTTTTGTCAAGTTTTCTTTGTCTAAGCCATGGCGATGGCACGAAGTAGCCTTTACAGGGTGACGATGGCTGTGAAGAAGCTAGAAAAAAGGTTAAAGCTAGAAAAAACTTTCTAAATCATAATGCTTTTTTTCCCCTGGGTTTTTTAATTTTTTTTTCTGCATAAAATGTACAGGCAAAATTATTTTGTAGAGAAATTTTCATCATATATATATATACACACACACACATAAAAATGACTTGAAAGAGCAGAAACTAATCATGGGCTTTTTAATGATTTTTATTCTTCATTTTTTCAACAAATAATCCAATGTTTAGGTTTTGTTTCTTCATCCAAGCAAATAGCGATACCACGATATAGTCTATACAGAGCGACGGCTTCTTTGAAGAAGCTAGAAAAAAGTTAAAGCTGGAAGAAAGTTTCAAAATTATGTTGCTTTTTTTTTTTTCAATCTTTTTTATGTTCTTGTATATAAAATGTAGAAACCAATGTCGGATTCATAACTTTAAAGTAACTGCCAATCTGCATTCAGTCTATAGGGGATTGCAAGTCAATCAGAATACTACTTTTCTAATTGAAAAATTGAAAATTCTTAAAAAATTCAAATTCTATGAAATGTAAAATAGTGGAATATTATTAATGCTGGACAGATTTCTATATGTATCATTCTATACGCATGTATGTAGAAGGTCTGCGACGATAAAAATGAATTTAAAAAAAGATAGATTTTCAAAAAGTAATTAAAAAAACAATATTGACCCATAATTAAATCATTAATATGTTTACGAAATTAAATCGATCAGTTTATTAATCACAAGCCGCTTTCCTGTGACCAATGCGTCTGCAAACATGGCACGATTTCCTCTGTTTCCGCTGTCTTGCAGTTTTTCTTATTTGTCTGTTGGCACGATTCAGAGATACCCGCAAATTGTCGGTAAACTGAATAGAATAAAAGAACTGCTGAAAAAAACAAGAGAGGGGAAACAGGGGAAAGTGTGACATGTCTGAAACGCACAGGTCGCGGCTATAGACTGACTACTCCGACCCACTCGAGAACCATAAACCCTGCCGAAAGTTTATCATCCTCAATTACGCAGTGCCCGTCCCCTCTGGTGGTCTGAGCAGTTTATGAAAAGAAAAGTCTGAAAAGGTGAACTGCCTAGAGAAACAATGTTACGAAAAGTTGGTTTCTGCTACGAAAAGAAAGTTAGGAGATTGTCAACATAATTAGTCTGCAGTTTTTGTCGAATTTTAAAGTTATAAATCTGCTTGAGTTTTAAAAAATTATTTTTGTATCAACGATACTTTAAAAATATAATGACTTGATACATGGAATTTATTATGATACATGGAATATGCATTATAATTAATAAGTGCAATTCTAGAATAAATCCGCCTACCAGAACTCTGTTTCTTCATATCCTGTAAATACAATAAATCAAAAATGTAATGGTTTAGATAAATAATATCTAGTGAATTGGAGTTGAGCCGAAATAATATTCTATAAGTTTTTAATCATCTCGGGGCCCATTTTCTCGTACAAAATTTCAAGCCCCCCCCCTCAAAAAAAAAGAGGGAAAAATTCATTTTAGTTTAACTTTTGTATAAATAGTTTCAAGCAACAAATTTTAACGAACTATAATACCAAAACGTTTAGTATTAAGCTTAAAGCCCGAATTAGTTTCTAAAAAACTGGTATCAGTATATCGCGGATATAAAACAAATAAAGACCTAAAATTTAAAAGATATTTTAAATAAAATAGTTAAAAAATCATGAACTTTTTTTAACACTAGTCAAAAAATATTTAATAAACAGAAAGTGGTCCATGTTTCTAAATATAAAAGAAATTGAGGCTCTTATTTAAAAAGGGATTATTCGTACTTTTACCCCATTAATCTTATACTATAATACGAGGAATGGTTGCCAAGTCGAAAATCGCCCCAGAATTAATAAACTCCGGTAAACTTGGGGGTCTGGGGTTTTTGGCCACGAGGAATCGATTGGCGCCGATTTTGAAGCGCTACGGTCAAGCAGTTTGGAGTTACAGATAGGATATTTTCAAACTTTATTAGTTCGCCATTTTGGCTAATAGGTTTCAAGCGGTAACGTGCTGCCATCTATAGCCAATATGGCGAACTAATTAAGTTTCCAGAAGATGATCCGGAACTCAAGGAATTGATCTCAAAATGGATGATCCATAATCCGTGTGGTGATATGAACCCAAACGCTCCGTGCATGGTCAGCAAACATGGAAGAGACCAGTGCAGATGGGGATTTCCAATGGAACATCAAGACATGACATCGCTGGTGGACGATGAAAAGCCGAGGTTTAACCGGTTATCTTTTCACCAATGGTTTCACAAATTTTCTTATGGCATGTATTGTTTTGATAAATCACAATTGAAAATTTAAATCTTCGAGTTAGCTTCGATGCCTGTTTTCTCCGAGCGGAGCTTGGCACACCCGCTGGTTAAGGTAAATTTCAAGACACTCATTCTGTTGCTGGAGAGGGAAAAAATACACATTCGAGTCCAAACAGGACCAGAGTGAAGCGAGAAACTTCTCACCTGGAATTCCCTTGGAAAAAAAAATGTGATATAATTAATACCTTACGGAATCAATTTAGCTAAATGAACTACTTTTAAAAGCAACTCGTGGATAATGTTCGCATATCGATAAAGAAAATCAAAACGGAAATTGTACATAAACACAAATTTATGTGAAAAGAAAGAAAAAAAAAAACGATTTATCTATGATATGTGATTGTTAAAACTTTATTCTAGTTGAAATATCATAAGAAATCTAGAAGTATTGGTTTCACTTATTGGGTTGACGATTCAAAACAGGTAATTATACTTCTTCCTACACATCAATAACATCATATACATTGATAAGAAGGAGAAAATAAATTCTAAAATCGGTTTTTTTTTTTTTTTACATTTAAATAAACAGTTGTTAATTTTGAAAGCAATGTTTGAATATAAAAGATGTAAATATTAAGAGAGGTTTCAAAGATTTAAACAAAGGCTGGAGTAAATTTTGAAAAAAATGGTAAATATTTTTGATTTCTTCTCAAGATAAAAATTTTTGTTATTGTATGTGTTATGCAGAAATGTGGCAGGGAAAAAAAATATTATTCAGAAGATTTTATTCTGTAATTTTAGGCTGCATGATTATATGTTTTGTTTTGCAACCGATTTTATTAATAATTTAAAATAAATATTAAAATTGAATTAAAAAAATAAAACATACTTTTGACCGATTTATTGCTCAAAAACATTCAATAATGGTATTTGGCGACAAGCGTTATTATCCTCGGAAAAGGAGTTGGGGCTTAATAATAAAGACAAAATAACTTCAAATTTAATTTTTGTCACTTCTTTTGGGAAATTAACCTTTATAATAAATACTATTTAAAATCGTAAGACATTTTCTGGAATGTAATTGCTTGTTTTTAATCGTCTTTGTGCTACTTCAGACGGATTAGATAAGTACTTATGGATATTCTTCAACCCCCCCCCCCTCCATCATCGCTTCTTCCTTTTTTCCTTTAATGAAATTGAATCTTTCAAAAAGTATTGTTGATCTGAAACTTTAAACATCTATTTGGCCATTGTAAATTTGAGTGGGATTAAAAAAACAATCTTAAAAAAACTACATTTAAAAAAAAACTTACGTCCCATCTAGTTTTGTCGTCTCATCTGTCAACAGTTCATTATGAAGGGGATTTTTAAAATCTATAACTTTTTAAATAATTTTTTTCCTTTCATATTAATATATATATTTTTTTATTATTTAACATCGAAAATCAATAACACTTTCCCAAGTCTAAAATGATTGTACGAAACAATGGAAGAAAGGCAGATTTAAATGTGTAGATACTTTCATGTGAATATTTTTACAATTTGTCTAATTGAAGGAATTTTGATATTTCAAAGAAAAAAATCTTGCTTTAAACTGAACAAATTTTTAAATTCTGACCTTTAAGATAGGTTCAGTTTGAAATATCCACGTTATTCTATCAATGAAAAGGCATGAAAATTTTTTCTGAATAATTGTGGGATGTAACTGCTGTTTATAGATAAACTGCCTACTCGAAACGCTCGAAGTGAATTAAACAATGAAAAATTTCATTCAAGCACTCGAAAGATTTGGCTCGACTGCAGTAAGGCAATCTGCCTTACTATAATGAAGTAAGGCAAGTTGCCAGGAATATTTCAATGAAGCTTCAAAGTAAACTATCTGTCCATTCACTTGATATCGCAGTTCCATGGCAAACGACATCTCTCGTACCATCTCCGTGCACTTCCATATGACCGACTGAGTCATGCGGAGAGAATAAATTAAATGCTAGGACCGTCCCTCCAAATCTTCCCGAAACCCGTCAGTTCAAGAGAAAACATGACAAAGGAGATAGAAAAAAAATATCCCCAACACTAGCCAGCTTACAGGTTCACTACCAAGTGTATAAATTTCTAAACTTTTCTCTTAATTTACCCCATATTAAATTCGTAGCCCCATAACTTCTTTCTAAAAAATTTCTTTTATTTGCTGATCCGATTCCACGTTATCTACTTAATTAATTCAAAAAATGCTTAATCAGTGATTCCCATGCTGTGGGTGTTTGATAAAAGTTACTGGCTTAACAAGTGGTTTTTTTTTTAAAAAATCCCTGCGTTTCTATTGGTCTGAGATAGGCATGCAGAAGATCCAATGGAATTTTAATAGTGCATAGAGAGCTGTAAACAATATTTTCCCAATCAAAATATGGTATATAAAACGAGGGAAAATTAATTTCTGTCTTTTTGCCAACTCTGCTTTTATGCCGCTGTCTGGCCGCACGTGTCTCCGTCCGCGTGTTCTTGTAAATATTCCTGCTTGCCCCCAGAGGAAGAATAAAACGAACTTAAAAATGAAAAGTCTCTTCAATGTCTTCAAACCTTCCAAATGTTTCTAAAATTTTAAATCTTTACACACACACACACACACACACACACACACACACACACACACACAC
>JAPMOQ010053704.1:952687-978687 GCA_026543055.1 Argiope trifasciata | reverse complement strand
ACACACACACACACACACACACACACACACACACACACACACACACATGTATATGTAATTCAGATCATTTAATTATTTATTTAAATTAATTGCAACCAACTAATTCATATGTTAATCCACCAATTAATTGAGTATCACCTTCAAGAAAGCGAATTTCGGTATTCCCCGTGTAAAATAATTAAAAGTAATTTTAACGAAACGGCTGGTATTTTTAGAACTTATTTGAATGATTTCTAACGACTTTAAAACAGGAGTTGCCAAGCCCGTAAACATTACGATACACTTTATGAAAGCGGAAGAGATCTACTTCATCATCAGTGTATTGGAATTTTAAAGAATTATTATGTGATTTTCCCTAAAATAATTTAATGGTCTATAAAAAGAACCTGAGTGAAGATGAAATAATTTAATACTAAATGTAAATTTTAGTCCATATCATATTTTTGTTAGTTATGAAAAGATATCCTACACATTCATGATTTTGGCCCTATCCCCAGTTTGAGAATTTATAATCTAATACATAGTTTATCAAGGCTAAACTAGCAAATTAGCTTGGACCTTTTTAAACTGCAAGGGAATTTGAAAACGTAAGAGAAAAGTCTTGGGAATAACTTTGTAGAAATTTAGATAATATATGCATTAAATCGAATTTGCTCTAAATATAGGCTCTACGGAAAAAAAGATTATTCTGAAAATAATTGAAAATTTCCCCTGGCTGATAATTGGTAGTTATAAGTATTTCTCAATCTTTGGCAATGTACATTTATAGGCCTCTTTTTTTAATAAAGCTATCAAATTAGTTTCATTTTTCAGTACGTTTTTAATGTACTAATGATTCGTTTTAGGTTAATTTTTTAAAATTTTTGTTAACTTCGTAACTTTTAACTTATTATCTGCCAGACATAAACATTTGTGCTAGGGTGTATAGAAAAACCTGTTTTCGAATTCAATATTTCTAAAAAAGCGCTTTTAGCCGGTTTTCGAATTTTTGTCAAAAAAAAAGCAAAATATTATATTTAATGTATATAAAATAACAAAATATAAAACAAATATCAAAATCAAAACATTAAAAAAAATTCAGATTACGTATGTTGTGCTGTTGTTGTTTCCTATGGCCCTTGCCATTGGACAACCCCGCTGTTACGAAGACTGCGATTTAAGTCGATAGGGTGCATCTCCTGTTTTAGTAGCGCTGACTAGGGCTAAGAGAACGACTTTGTCATTCACGTATCCACTTGCACAGCACCTTTTTACAAGAGGACACATTCACAGATAGAGCAGAGGAAGAACAACCATGCCTGAACTGGGACACGAACCTGGCGCCCAGATCATGGAGAATACGCCCTATTCCAGGACGCTATCAAGGATTACATATACATATTACTCATACAAAATAATGAAAATTCAAACACAAATTTCAAATTATATTTATATTATCTTCACTAATTTTTATTTCACCTAAGAAAATAGAATTAAAAAAAAAACATAAAATATCCACTGAACAGTCTTCTTCTTTTGGACACAATATTGTCTGAAGTTGAAAATACTCGTTCACTAGTTACTCAGCTTGGTTTTATAGTTCCCATGACATCAAATAAAATCTAAGTTTTTTGTTCTTTTATTCGTAGTCACAAATAATAAAAATTCAGCTTTCTATGTCTTTGGATTTGTAAGTTTTCCTTCAGGGTCTCCAAGAAACTTATGAATTGATTTTTGATGGCTTCTTTGAAAAAAAATATTACTTTTATGAGTAGTTTGTTTGATTTGTTCTTCTTCAGAATTGGCTCCCACAAAAGAATTCGAAAATATTTTAGACAATATCATTAAAAATAAATTAATAAGTGAGGTTTTTAAATCTTAAAAAAAAAACCAAAAAAAACTCTAGATTTCTTCTTTGAACTAGAAATGTTTTGTAGCTTTTTCAAAACAAAGCAAAAGAGTTTCTAATTCTGCTTATCTTCTTGAATTAGTTCTTCTATAGCATATAATAATTTCAAACTTATTTCAGTATTTAAATTTTTTAATTCATTTAACAAAAATTTAAATATACCCTCATTTGTTAATAAATTGGCATCCATTGACCTCTCGTGTGTATATATATATATGCGTGTGTGTGTGTGATTTGTATCCATTTTATCTTTCTTTAAGGGGAATTGATGAATATAAAATAAACCCACTAGGTTATTTTAAGGGCAATATTCAAATTAATGATTTTAAGTGTAATGTAGATGTATGTGTTGTAGAAAATAATGTTATGTCTTATGATATGATTATTGGTACGAATGTATTGATACAAGTTGAAACGGTAATTAAGGAAAATGGAATCATCATTAAACAAAAACTTCAATGTACAGAGGAAATTGACACATTATCTGTCCTACCAATTGATGTTACTTCTGAGGAAGTTGAACTAAACATTGAACCTGATGTTCCAAATATTTAAAAAGATTTTAAAGAAGAGTACGAAAATCAATTTTAAATTACATACCACGTAAAGCTAAAACAACAGGTGTTGAATGAAAAATTTTGGTAAAAACTAATGAACCTATATCTTATCAGCCTCATAGATTACCGTTTTCAGAGAAAAAAATTGTCGAAACTCAAGTAGCTGAATGGTTGGAACAAAGGATTGTAGAACCATGTACTTCAGAATATAGTAGTGCAGTGGTAATCGTCATACAGAAAAATGGAAGCCCTCGAGTTTGCATTGATTATAAAAGATTAAATAAAGTTGTTGTTAAGGATAGATTTTTCATTAATCGAGGATATTTTAGACAGATTGCAAAGATCACGCATCTTTAGTACTATCGATCTTAAGAATGCATTCTTCCATGTTGATATGAACAAAGATAGTAGGAAATATACTTCATTCGTCATCCATGAAGGTCAATATAAATTTCTGAAAGTCCCTTTTGGATTATGTAACTTTCCAGCCGTGTTTCAAAGGTGTATTAACTCCATTTTTCGACCTTTGATTAATGATGGTATTGTTCGTCCGTACATGGACAATATTCTAATTTTATCTTCCTCATTTGAAGAAGGAATCGAACGTGTTTTAAGCGTTGCTAGTGAAAATGGACAAGAAATCAACTTTCACAAATCTCACTTTTTGAAAAACCTCATTGAATTTTTGAGCCATGTTATTGAAGACGGTAAAATCTTCGCATTTACTTTAAAAACTGAAACTGTGCTTAATTTTTCTGAACCAACTAAGTGGAAAGAAATTCAAATTTTTTAGAACTTAGTAATTTTTGTTTCCTACTGTATTTCTCTTTTTGTTGTTTTGTTTGCATTGCAGTCGTCTGGAGGACCAACCATTTCCAGGAGGGCCGAGATATGTGGTGCCAGGTATATCACTTTCCGTCATTGAGTGGCGCCTGTCACCTCACTTCTCGCCACTAAGCAGCCCTCTGGTGGAGAAAACGTGATCAAAGTTCAGTTCATGTCTGGACGAGGCAAGATGATTACGATGCTCTAAAAAAATCGAAGACGTATATGTGAAGAAGAAAGACGAAATTGCGAAGTATTGTTAAAAGACGAACTTGTATGTTAACAGACGAATTTGATTATCCATTCCATCTTGTAAATTAGTCATCATCATTTGTTCACCATCAACCTTTTGTTTCATCCAATAAATTCTAAAATATCATCTGGACTTGTTATTGCTTGGCCATCAAGATACTCCACACATATATAAAATTTTAATTATAAAAACACTTTACAAAATTCAATAGATATGAAATTCGTAGATATTCAGTTCGTTGCACTTCTGAAGTAGTTTCAATATTCGTTTGCATCCAAAAGGATTAGCAGACAAATTTTCTTTCAAATTTAATATGCGTCTTCGATTTTAATTTAATTTTCATATATCGATATTTATATTTGGATCTCCTGTTTATGATAATCGCTTGCAAGCAAATGTCTTTTTAAGCTTGAAGGCCGTTTGAAATATAGGAACTCTATTATAGCAAATTTGAAATTTTTTTCTTTAATTGCAATATTTTTCAGTCCTATATTTTGATTACGAGGGAGTAAATAAAATAATTATTGCACAGAATATTTATCTTATCCATAATCTAATGAATTTCTTGAAGGAAATCAAGAATGATACATCTGAATATTTTATAACTTTCCCTTCAGAGGAATCTTTGTACATTTGGCGGTCCTCGTCCCCTGTCGCGTGAAAGACTGCTCAAGAAACGGCGGGGATGCTCCGGCGACTTTAAAAAAAATATTTCCTTCTCTCATAGTTCTTTTTCCTTTCGCGTTTCACAGCAGGTAAATTTCTCGGAAAAGATTTTCACTTCGCATTTTTATTTTTATTTTCAGCGGCTTTGAATTATATGAACAGCTGCAAAGCTTTGGAAGTCCGTCTTCCCAACGAAAAAAACTGTCTTTCTTCAAAACCTTTTTTTTCTTTCTCACTTTTGGTAGATATCCAAATCGAATAATCTAAGTACGAGACGGACAGTAGAGAAAAGAAGAAGAAAAAAAAAAGTGCGAAGTATTACATGCCTTTAAAGGGTAGAATGGAGTTTGCTTTTCTTTTGTAAAGTTGGTGAATCATGAAAAGAAACTCTCTCTTTCTCTCTCTTTTTGTTTTGTGATCGTTCTCAACGTTTTAGCCGAATTGCACTTTCAAACAAGAAAGAGAAAGGTAATACAATACACTCTCGAGCATCTGGCCTAATGTGAAATAATGGCCCGATACAAAAAGCCAGATAGCCCGAAATTCCATTAATTCATTTCGTTGTCCACCAGTACCAGAAAACGAAAGCTTATCAAACTCAATATTATAATACTTATTTTCTCACTTTTTATTAATTTCTAAGCCCTCCATTTGTCTGAATGTGAATGTAACAGCGACCCAATGAATCATTGAAGCAGTTTCCGGTAACGTTTCGAGTTAAGGCTCTGTACTAGTAACTTATATATGTTTATTAGTTGTACTGGACGTTTCGAGTTAAAATAGAAGGCTCTGTACTAGTAGTTTATATATATATATATGTTTATTAATTGCACTGCACGTTTCAAGACTCTGCACTAGTAACATATATGTTTATTAACTGCACTGCACATTCTAAGAGTTTATTAGAGAAAAAACAAGTTAAAGGACATAAAATGTTCCTATTTTTACATAAATTCTGTAATGCCCAACTTAAATGCAGGAAACATAAACAAAACATTAATAAAAATCATAGCGTAGGTCTTAAGAAAATGGGCACAAATTGATTTTATATTTCACTGATAAGTGATATCACAGATATAAAAAGGTAACCTCAAAATAAGAGTCAAAACAAAGTTTTCTGGTTTTAATAAAGTCCTTAATAATTCTTTTATACAGTAAAGCTCTATAATGACTCTATAAACGCCTTTCTTTCCTAATTTAATAAAACTGCAATAAAAGAAAACTAGCCTGAGTAGTGGCGAAGCGGATACTCGGGAGTGCATTGTATTAGAGCAGGATAATAAAATAATTTGAAGAAAAATGACTACTTAATCTTGGATCTAATCTTGGTAACATTGAATAGTTTAAAATGTATGAAAGCATATTTCAAGCGTATTGAATATTCAGAATAGAAAAATTCAGAAAGCAAAGAAAACTAATAAACACCCATTATAGTTATATAGTTACCAGTTATTTGAAGTTTCCCCTAAAATTCTCTCGTATATTCTTTAATATCGAGTGATTATGAAAAAAAGTTATGCCGATATATGATATCATAACTATCATATTGTTCAATTGAAGGATAAAATGTTAGTTCAAAATATTTTGAGGCATGTACTCAAGAATTATATGAAAAACAACAGTTAAACTCAAACACTGACGGTACAGTGAAAAAGTTTCAAAAGTTTCAAATGAAATCCCCAACTTTTTTTTTATTATTGGAATGCGTTTTCCATGGCAAAAACAAAACAAAACAATAACAATAAATGGCTTCGGAGTGGTATCTGTTGCAAGAAAACCATCAAAACCAAAAAAAAAAGCGAATACAACTGTGTTATCCCTGAGGTGTACCAGAGACATGAAGTTTAACATATTCCTTGCGGCATACTTTGGATCTAGGCATCATCTGTGGCATTCAAGTACCTTAGTGTTTGAAGTAAATAAACAATAGTTTTTTTTTTAATGTAAAGCTATGAAGTTACTGACGAAATAGAACTAAGTTACTTTTAAATTTGATGAATCCAATACCGTTTCAGAATAAATTAACTTTTATTACAGTAGAATATTACATTATTCCAACATTATTTTTAACCCATGTGTCTGCAATGAAATTTTATCTACAGCAAACACTGTCAATAAATTTGTAAGATAAACTGTTAAAAAATGATGATTTATTAAAGATGTTAGATGAAGGAGGCTTCCAACATAAAATAAAGTCAAATTGTTCCCGAATAAGTGGATAAAAAAATATTTGTATTTGAGTTTTTTCTCTGTAGAGATAAATATATATAACAAAATTTCAAGCTGAATAAATTTTCTTTAAAAGGAACTTTGATGTTTGCAGAAAAATTAAAAATTATCATTCAATATATTCGTTTATTTATCACGAAATGATTTTCAGCTTTCATGTAATCAGATTTCAAATTAAGTCAGAGTAAATTCAGATTTTAAGCACACAGAGCATAAATATTTGACGAGATTTTGTTTGCATTTTATGATGGAACAATCCATACGAAATCAAATTCTAAGTTTTTGAATCACAAGGAAAGTTTTGCAAGTTTTCTGATACCTAAATATTAGATTAAATACCAAAGTAGCTACATACAACGAGCAATCCAAAGAGGCAATTACGTATTCCAGAATATTTATCCACGCATACTTTTTTTCTTTGAACCATCTCACAGTTAATAATAATTCTGTTCCTATCAGAGCAGTTATTGATTTTAAAAAAATTGTTATGTGTGTAAAGAGTGAAAACATTTTTACTGTTTCGTTTATGAAGAATAGAGAAAATATTGTAACAGCCAAAAAATTGTAACTCGAGATTTTGGTGAAAATTCATATTTTTGGCCTTGAGATTGAAAAACTAATTTTTGGCATTGAATCTCAGTCTGCGTCCGTCTGTCATCATCTGTGACAAAAATACCTCAAAAACGCTTTGAACAAGAAAGATAACAAGTTTTTTTTAAAAAAACATTTTGAAGGCAATCTGTCCAGTGGAATATTATCTGTCTAGCTGTTCGAATATAAGTTAATACGATAAATACACGAAGAGAGTTTAACAGACAATATGTGGCTCACGGATTCAACATCTAAAGGCTTTATCACACGGCAAAATATCTTCGGCACTTTCCGTCAGCAAACGACAGCGAAAGTGACGTCACTTCAAAGTTTCTCATGATTGGTTGAATTTCGTTTGCGGACAATATTTCCGACGACATTTTCGAACTGGTTAGAAAAAGTTGTCGATTATGAAACTTGCTTGACCGGTTTTTGAGTGTACAAACGGTAAAGTGCTGGGGAAATTTCACTGTGTGATAAGGCCTTAAAGTGTAGATATTAAATTTAATACTAAATTCATCAATGAATTGACTTTTGTCGATCTGACTTTCTTCTTCCACAAGATATTCCGAGAACTCAAAACTACTGTAACTTACGTATATGAGATTCAATACGTGATTTTGTATCAAATTTCGGTTTCATTCGGATGGGAACAAAGCGTCAATGCATCCGGTCTTATTTTATGCAGTGATATTTTACGAGTTTTTCAGCTTTTAATATATATATATATATATATATATATATATATATAGTGAAAAATTAATTTAATTGCCTAATTTATTTAAATAAAACAATGCAATACTTAAATAAGAAATGATTAATTTTGTAATGCAGCTCTGATTTATTTTTGGGGAGGGATTTCATTATTAAAACACAATGATAATGGCCATTTTAAGATAATTTTGTTTGTAAGCAAATGTATTTAAAAAAAAATTTAACTTCAAAATGCAACAAAGAGTGAAAATAATTCAAGAAAACATTAAAGATACGAAAATTAAGATTGGAGAGCGAAAAAGGACAATGATAATTTCCAAGTTTACCATCTGTTTATTTCAAAACTACTCGTGTCTCGAATTTATAAAATCAGTAATTTTCTCAAAATCTCTAAGAAATATCTAACAAAGTTTCTAATATTAGGATAAAATATGAGTCTTGAGCCATAAAAGCATTACTAACCAATGCATCACAATGTTTCAGGCAATGGTTCCAAAATGTAGGTTTCGCCCTCTTGAAGAAACATATTTTTCCTGGGAAAATTAAAACATATAATTTTTAGATATTTACGAACCACAGTTTAATTGGCTATTTTCAAACTACGCTAAGCTCTATTTTACTAATGATACCAATGTATTTCATTTATACATAACGTGTTTCATTTGTTGGCGATTTATTAAATCTGACTTTAATTGAAAATGTTTTATTTATTTGTTAATTTTTGGCGATTTATCACATAGCCCTTAAATATTAATGAGCACACATTTTAAATCTAATTTTATAGGTAACAACACCAAGTATAGATGACTTGAGTATTAAGACAGTAATTTGTTGTAGCATCTCTAAATGTCGAGTACTTTTTTTTTCGTTCGTCAAAGAACATGTTAATCTGTATTTACTGCATTATTTTACCATCAATTTTTCAAATTTATTTTTGAGCCATTAGTTAAGTTTTAGTGTAGAATAAACTCATGAACAGACAAAAAACTTTTATAATTAATTAAATTAATAATGAGAGAATTTTAATGTTAATTTTAGTTGACGTCTAATTATTTCTATTGGAAATACTTCTTCGTGTCCTTTAAATACTGTTAGAAAACATAGCCATATTGCGAAGATATCAGCTGGATTTAAATTTTAGTTTAAAGTACCGACATTAAAAAAAAAGTTAACATTCTTGTTGTTCAAGAAACATCATTCAGCTTTCGAATTCCATATATTCAGCAGCGATCGAAAACTTTACCGTAAAAAAAAAAAAAGAGCAAGTAATGTTGCAAAT
Source organism: Argiope trifasciata (assembly GCA_026543055.1). NCBI lineage: Eukaryota > Metazoa > Arthropoda > Arachnida > Araneae > Araneidae > Argiope > Argiope trifasciata. The sequence continues at coordinate 969,685 of JAPMOQ010053704.1, read as the reverse complement.
AATAATTAGCTGTAACAGCAGAGCATCAACCACTAAAGGCCGGAATTCAGAGAATTTCAACCCCATTTACATAAAGTTGGAATTCTGGATTTTACTGTCATAAATTTGCTTGTTATTAAGCCTTTGACTTACCTAAAAAGTTTTATTTATTTATTTTTTCTACTAATAGTAAAGGTTGATGTAATGCTCTACATCCTTACAAAATACGAATTACTAAGCAACGTTTTGGAAATTTTCCTTTATTATTCTGGAAAATTTTATTGTTCAAAATTAATTTATAATTTAAAAATCGCGTTTTTAATAATATTGAGTTATAGTGTAATTCTTTTCCAAAATTATAACTACTTTTGAGTTTCTTTTTGTGGATAGTTTTGAACAGTACTTTCTGTGGTTAAAATAAAATTTAAATCGCATTCATTATTTCATTTAATATCGAAATTTTCTTCTACTGTTTGGAAGCCTAGAATGATGGATTCTGCTTATAATCTGCATATCAGACAGTAAAATTATGTAACCATAAAAGAAAACTTTCAATTTGGAGCAACTTACATAGACACTTAAGTTTCTAATGATTAACTGATGTTATTAAACTCTACTCTATTAAGAATGCTGTTGTAAATTAATATAGCAAGTGCAAAGATATTAAAATAACAAAGCCAGAATATCTTTCACAGTTTGAATTTAAAAATACTTTGTTAAGTGAATCATGAACATTAAGTTATGGATAAATTAATTGTGTGTAATTAATGTTAATGTGTGTAATTGATGTAATTAATTTCTTCCAGTAATAATAATGGTCGACAACCATTGTGCTGTTGTAGAAACCTCGGCTACCAATCTGGAGAAAAATTAAGGTTTCAAGCTATGTGCAGTTATTGAAACCTTAATAGTTCTGTTTCCTCTGTTTTGTGCCCTGTGACATTTTTTGTTTGGGATTCAATTAAGATTTACAGAAAACTACAGAAAATAATGTATTAATGGTCGTTTATGCGTGGAATTATAATGCCTGAATGATTAAGCTTTAATCTATAATTTTTTAAATCCCATATTTCAATTCACTAGAGAATCTAATATACCATACTAGGGTGAAGAGTAATTGCTTTCAAAAATGTCGTTCATCAGTTGTACAAAGGTCAAAACGAACCGAATAAATGAAATTAAACTTCTATTTGAATCTTTCTTATTGTTAGCATGAATGCCATATTGTGCGAGTGAAATTACCATCATAGTCGTTAACTTTTTCTCTTTACGGAAAAAAGCTAAGTTTGGTTGAATCACAAAACTTCTTTCTTGGAATGAATTCTTCACCTAAAAGGATTGGAAAAGTTTCCTTTCATTCACGTACCTCCAACCGTTTTCGAATGCAGCCCAGATCCAGTCGAGACGGCAGTGGCATGCAAGACGGGCCTGATGATTATACCTGATTATACCTAGTGAATGAAGGAGTGGCGGTTTTTAATATTCTTCGATAGTATCGTGGAACAGGTTTGAGTGTGTCGGGATTTTTCTTTGCGACAGAGCTTCTACTGAATGTTGGCGCGGCGTGTGATGTGTAATTTATAAATTTTCATTCATTTCGAATGGATATATGCGTGGTACCGAATTTATTTGGGATAATTTTATATCAGGTGCACAGAATGTCTCTTGTCGCCAATCGTGTGTCGCATTTTCAGGAGCTCAAGGACAACGAAGAAAGGAAGGGCATATGCTAATTATAATAATCTTGGAAGGGGATTCTTTAAAATGAATCGTGACTTTATATATGCGCACAGCTTTACATAATTACTATAGAATTATACAAAAAAATTCTAGAAGGGACTAGTCGCCCAACCCAGTTAAAGATTTTTTTTTTCAGAATTTTAAACAGGAAAATAAGATAACATTTCCCCTTCCACACCTAGAGCAGATATTAGAAGAATAATTTTTAAAACAATGTATTTAGCTATGGTAATCAAAGACACGAGAAAATAAAAGGCTGGTTTTGCTAGCAGCATTTGATAAAAAATCAAACATAAAAACGGAAATAAAATATAAGGTGATTAGCTGTAGAAATTTTAACTTTGCATTGTAGACCATAAAGACAGATAATAATTCTCTTTTCTAGTCTTATTTTGCAATGAAAGTCATTAATAATTTATCTTTTAAAAAATAAATAAAATATCTGAATCATAAATTTTATCATGATAATAAATCTGATTCATCCAATAGTTACCGATACTGGTTATTTACCAAATATTTTTTGATTTGTAATAGTTATTTTTACCAAGTTAAGATTCCATGAAATAAAATAAGAAAATTTGGTTTTATCAAATTTTCTATTCTCAGGTAATAGTCTGCTTTATAGACTATTTCTTAAATTCATACTTATCAAGAAAGTTTTGAATTTATTATTATTTATTATTTATGGTATATTTTATATTATTTAATTAATTTTATACATTTTGAGCTTTGCTTTTTATGTTGCAATACTTGTTTCATCAGTAAATTAATGTGACGTTTAATTTTTATGATCCATTAATTTGTATATATCGTTAACATGACAGAAAAATTTGTCTGAATGCTATAAACAATAGCTTATGTTGTTTTAACTTTTAAACTTTGCAAATTAAAATTAAAAATAATTATTGAAACATCAATTTAAATTCTATTTTTGAAAAAAAAAATCATTGTCAGATATCTTAAATAATGCCAGAACTCTTAAAATAATTTTAATTTTACATTTCTTAAACATTTCAGTATAAATAAATGGGGACAGAAGAGTACATAAAAGTATAAAAGGAATTATTCCTAGGACATACATCTAATATGAGTAAAAGAATTATCATTAATACAATTGGTTCAAGTTCGAGAAATCAAATACTTGTATATTGATTTTTTAAAAATTCTTATTTTAATGAAAATTCTACAGATATTCAAATAGGTATTGCTAACTTACAATTCTATTCTTGACTAAGCGCATTTAAAATAAAGATGGGAATTTATATTTTTATTATTTCTTTAATTGTTTTCCTTTCTTATATCGAATTAAACTGTAAGATAGATATTACTTATATTTCAAAATACAGTTATACACATTATTAAATTATTTACAACGATCCAATTAAAAAGTTGCGAAGAATGATGATTCGTTGTTACTTTGTTGAAAAAATTATTTATGTGAAATACAATTACGGCCTGATAAATTGAGAAGTCATGAACATAAAGTTTTTTCCACTTTGGGCTTAAGAGGAAACCTCAAAAGGTTACAGCTGCTTCTGAACTGTAATTAGTTGGCCAAGCAACTCAATTACCGAGAGACAAAGTTGAGCAATTATTCAATTCTGAAAAACTGCTTCTTCAGATTCTTAAACTCGCTTTTTTTTTCTTTGTCTTTTTAAAATTGTTTGAGGAAGTATATAATGATATAGCTCTATTAAGTGGCTAATTATTTGATAAGGAGACAAAATGAATTTTAAAAGCGATTTGTAAAAATATTCCTACAATATTAATAATTTTTATAGTCTGCCGATGAAGTATTAAATGAATGCTAATGAATAAATGGTAGTATTGTAAGAGAAGCTTTCTCTAAAATAAATAAAGGAAAAGTAAAGTAAAAGAAAGAAAAGAAAAAAGAATATAAAAATGAGAAAAATAATTTTGGGTGATGTTTACTATGATGCAGAAATTTTTTTCTTGTACATGACAACTTATATGATTTAAAGATAATTGCAAAAAAAAAAAGCTAAAACTTTAAAGTATTAATATATGTTTTTTTTTTTTAATAAAGTTTCGATTTTTTTAATGCTACTTTTTACAATTTTTCTTTTAATAATCATTAAAAAAATCCATACGTTGAAAACAGAAATACTGTTCATTTATACCGCTTATTAAAAATTAGGAAATTTCAAGAAGAAAATGCAGTAACAATTTTTTCTGTTCCTGTTAATAAATAAATAATTAATGATTACCCGTTTTTTCAATTTTTCGCCTGATCTAAAGTAATAAATTTATATAAAGTAAGTGATATGAATAAAGTAACTAAATTAGTAAATAATTATATTATATTGCAAATTGGAATAAAATATTTTTCCAAAAATATATTTGCTTTATTATGTATGATCACCAATTACAATAATCAAAACTAATATCTTTCAATTGAAATTCAAAGAACTGACTTTTAGACCTGGAGATTGTCGTTGAATGATTAAAAAAATCTATTTCTCGATACGTTATTTTTCTCTCAATATTTTTTTTTTCAATTAATTAGAAATTAAGCGTAGATTTAATGAAGTTTTTTTTTTTTTTTTTTTTTTTTTTTTTTTTTTAAAAGATTAGTGTGTACAGCTTATAGAGGAACAATCCTTAAAAAAAATTAAATCTATTTAAAGTTATGAATTTTTTCTTTATTGATGTCAGATGTATAATACCCATTCATTTTTTTATTCGATTTTTAAACGTATTACTAGCCGCTCAAGGTAAGCAAAATCCGCCTTTTGAGAAGTTTCAATTGCGAAGGTCAAGAACACTACCTTTTTCGTCGAAGCGAGGTTGAAAAGTAGAAACTACATACACACAAAGGAGGGGGAGGGGGATACATGTATTCAAAAACAGATTATAGAAGCATTTTTAAGTTTTAACTTTTGACTTCAACATTTTATTGAATAGTTTAATTAATTACACTAAGAAAAATTCTGACTTTCCTATAATTTCTCATTGATAGTTTCCCAAATGATTAATACACAAAACATTAAAAAATTATGTTAAAGCAAACGTTTTTATGTATTTTAAAAAAAATACAGATCGTTATCTTTTTACTAACCAAATTTTACTCAACTATTTGATTTACTAGAAAGGGAATCTATCAACAAAATAAACAAAAATATATTAACAGATAGAATGTTAAAAATATTTTCTCAGATGTATGATTATTTCATTTTATAAATTTATTTGCTTTAGAAACATGTTGATTTCATATCTTAACCTTTTAAAGGTATTAAAATTTTTCCTTCCCCTTTAACAATCTAGATGTAAAACTCATTCCATCATTTTAATAATTAATGTCTATTAAAATAAAATACTGATCTAAATAATAAAATAAAATGTATTATTTAATAATATGTTTTATTAAATTATGTTTAGGTTATTTCTATTCTTTTTAACTGAAAAAAAAATTTAAACTACTTCTGTTTAAAACTAAAATCATTTATCTTTTCATCTTTTCTATTTTCTCTTATACGAAATATGGAGAAAGTATATAATTGCAGAAAAATTAAAACATAAGACTTTGATGAATCTCCTCATTTTACTCGGACTTTTATGAGTTTAAAAGATATGTTTTTAGCATTATGTCTCTGTGTGATTAAAATGATTCAGTTCCTTTGAGCTAGATTGACGAAATTTAGTATATGATCTTTACATCAAATTTGAGGATTTTTGTCAAATTTTGAGAAAAATCCAACCTGTGGAAGTCTGTCTGTCCATCTACTCGAATATAAAATAACATGATTATTTCAAAACAAAGAGAACCAGATGGATAAAATTTGGTACTCATATTTAATATCTAAAATGCAGATAATTTTCAAATTCGGAACCGAAATCATAGAAGAATTGACTTTATGTCAATCAATCTGTTTTGAACGCAAGTAAAGGCGGCAACTGGAAAACGCAATGAATTAAATGTATGAATTTGTGACCTATATCAGTCGGTTAGAAGAAATGTATCCAAAATAAATGTTTAATTTTTCGATATTATTATATTAACCGTATTAAAATGATTAATGTCAAAAAATGGACGGAAACTGCTAGCGTCAGAGCGAAAGAAAGCTCAAACAAGTGTTACTTCAGCTTTATTTCGTGGGAGAACTCATCTTCTTCTTCTTCAGTGGCGCTTCAGCCCAGGATGGGCCATGGCCTTCCGCAGAATCGTATTCCAGACTTCGCCAGTTATTAACTCTGAGAACTTTTAGATCTGTTTCTAGACACTTGATCCACCGGATTATCGGTCTCCCCCTATGGAGAACTCATATTTCACTCAAATAAACAGGAGGAAAGCTGGAACTGGTATGAATAATAAATAACTGGAAAAAATCTCTTCTCCAAGATATACAAGGAATTTTTTCAGACATAGGGAAGAAGTAGAAGCCGTTAGCATGAAGCACATTGTGTCGGCAGAAGAATAAAAAGTCAAACCGAACTTCATCTTTGACATAAATTTTCCCTTGGGGTGGAATGAAGATTATTAAGATCCATGCAATGGAAATAAGGAGACAAATGTTTTCGGGAGCATTTCTTTAATAATCCCATTTCACACAAACAATCACAAAAATAAAAGTCAATAAATTAACATTTGCACACTTTAATAGAACAGCATCTAATCTCCTTATTTACAATTGCAGTGCACTATGGGTTGCGTACCAAATGAGGTATCATCATTTATTATCCAAAAGAGAAGATAGAGTAATGCAACTGCTACACCCTTGTTTTTGTGACCCTGTGACAGTATTTAAAAGTGCCATTGAGTTTAAATTTACCAAGACTTCGCTCTGCGCATTATGTTCTTTTGATTAAACTATAGTTGCAATCAAATAAGTTACAGGTTTTTACTATGAGTTGGAGAATACTCTATTAAGCAAACCATTAAGAAATAGAATCTTCAACAAAAAATAAGTTACCTTTTTTTTTTTTTTTTTTTTTGAAATCTTCCCCCAGTTTAATCAAGGGATTTCGAAGCACAATGGCCATTTTTGGTTGTTCTCATAGTTTTGAACCGAGATTAGAAGAAGATGACGATAACTGAGTAGATAGCCCTATTCACACTTTGGCGTCACATCAGTGGAAGATTGTTAAATATTCCTGAAGAAATTAGCGTGGATCTCTATTGAATCTAGTTTAAAACTCGAAACCATACGAAACCTCATCAACATGGTCATCTTCGATGAATTCGGGGCAGCTATATCCTCTTTTACTCGCTCCCCCCTCCTTCCAGTTGCTACGTCTCTGCTTTCAATCAAAAATCAGTCGACACCGCATTATATTTATATGTGCGATTTTAACAGAGAAGTTTCCTTTATTTGTCTTCAACTGACGAAAGAAAAAGTTGATGTTTCAGTCTACATGCTTTTATTTTGATGAGTAAAACCTGAAATGGCATACACAATCGTCTTTTTTAATCGAATAAAAAAAAGTAATATTCACTCTGACAGAAAACATCGTTGGCAGATTTCTTAGCAATCTGAAGTGTTGAAGAAGCATTCGAACAAGAAATGCATTTTAAGCACCTTCTAAACATTCAGACGAGGGGGGGATTGAATCCATTTTTAAACGAAACTGTCTCCTCCCGTTTGAGTTAGAGTGTCCCAGAGGCGCTTTTCTTTGTGTAGAATGTGTTGCAATAATTCAAAGGTGTCTTTCCCAACTACACCCATTTCAATCGCTGCTATCAAAGCTGACACCAGGCGACGCCCTCTTTTTTTGTTCCTGACTTTTTCAATTCCACTTGTTGCATCAGCGCTGTGAAATGACTCGAGGTCAAAGAGATATAGTTTTGAACAAAGAGAAGATGCGTGTGTCAAGATACTTGCTTTTTAATGTTTTTTTCCCCTTTACCATTTTGAGTTAATTAAACGTCAAGCTTTTTGTTGGAAATATTTATGTTTTGTTTTGTATTGCTGTACAGAAATTAAACTATTTTTTGTTTTAATATGCAAAAATTTATTTTTGGTCGTAATGTCTGAGCTTTTAATGAAATGTTTAATAGATTTTACCAATTACTTTTCAACATATTACGTAGTTACTATGGACAAAGAGAAATAAATGTGTACATGTATAATTGATTTACGTTAGTTTATTTGAATCTGATACAATTTTTTATCCTTTTGATCAGAGTTTCCCAAACTTTTTTGTGTCGTAGACCCCTTGCCATGTTTTTCCGTATTGAATAGACCCCCTACTTACCTGACATTGATTTCCTACAAATTTCTAACTGTAGTGAAGTTTACTGTTAAAAGCTTAAAGTAAAAACACATGTTAATTTATACATTTATTAATTGAATTTAAATTTATACTACTCAAAATAAAATTTCGTATCTGTTATGTAAAATCTGTGCAACATGAAATAAACATAAAATAAACTAACATAAGCAAAAAGTCAATATTTTTAATGAGAAGGATGAGCTTGATGCTTTTACAATAAATTATCAACATTTGGCGTCAATTTTGTAAGGGTTAATCTTAAATCTCCTCGGCTAATGATGTCCAGTCTGTTTCTTTTATTCGTTAAGAGATTAGTAACAGAGCTAAACCCCTTTTCCACTAGGTATGACGATGGAAAGGAGTCATAATAATCAACACTGTACAACAACATAATAATCAACACTGTACTGTCTACATTTCTTTTTAGATTCGGACATGGTATCAGTCATCTATGGGCAAAATAAAATTATTTAAATAAGCTTACAGCTTACACAATTTTATAAACATATATAAAAAAATTTTTACTTCATAGGTACTTTTATGAATAATGTAAATGTTTTGATAATATAAGATAGTATGATGTGAGTAAATAGGTGCTATCAGTGTATGTGTTGTGATTTACTATCGTGGATCCCCATTTTCATTTCATGGACGCCCAATTTTTTTTTCGCTGACGTAGACCCCTTGCAGGTTGTCATAGACCCCTAGGGGTCGATATAGACCACTTTGGGAATCACTGCTTTTGATGAATTCGAACGAAATTTGGCACCTATATTCCTTAGCGCCTGTAAAGATTAACTTCGCCATTGAAATTTTTTACTTTCCTTTATAGAGGGTGAAATGGGAGAAAAAGAGTTTGCATTTTCCCGTCAGAACTTTGGACCCTATCAACCGGCAAAAATTATTTTATTGTCTTAAAATTTAGAAAAGTAGCATTAGAATAATGTCATTTCCTTACTGTGCAATTTTTCTGTGATTTTTAAACAGCTTTTCAAAGTTAATTTGAGCAAAATTTATAGCATTTCTTATGTTTTTTACTGAAATATGAAATTTATTTTGCTATTAACATTTGCGTTACATTTATCATTCGCACTCTTTTTCCAAGTAGAACTTAGTCTATTAGTGTTCAGTTTTAAAGAAACACTAGGATTACTTTACGACGTACCTCGCAATTTTGAATAGTAATCAGATGACAAGAACGACACCTGAGGGCATATCCGTGCTCCAAACTACCACACCAAACCAGCATTAGGACGTTTAGCCCCAACAGAACGGATTTAACACTCACTAAACCCACTCACAGGATCTTGGTTGGAGTCGGGTCTCGAATCTAAAACACTCCTGTTCTGAAGCTGTGACCTTATCACCAGCACACAGCGGCCTCCACTTCTACCTCTATTAATTTGCTATCTTCAGACATTTTCATTATTACCTACATTTCGTAGAATAAAGCAAAAAAAAAAAAAAAATGCATGTGCAATCATTTGCATTAATCAATTAATTAAAATTGTTACAATATTTTTAATTGTTTGACCCAGTTTTTTCTCATATTTTAGCCTTTTTAAATATCTGGTTAACATCTTTTCCTTTATGGTTTTTCATAATTTGGATTAATCGAAAACAATAATAAAATTTTATTTCACATAAAGTGAGTCTATGGCTTATGGAAATTCTATATCCGTATTAGCGACCTTCGGCATATTACGAATAAAAACAATGCATGGTATGAAGATCTATTTAACTTTATAGATTTTCATTTTTTATTTCTCATATATGAAGTATACAAAGGAAATAATAGTGCAATTGTCAACAAATTTGGACTCTAAATTTTGATGAATCTTCACGATCTAGATCTTCCAAACACGTTTTTGGCCCTAGGTCTCTGAACAAAACTCAGAAACTCAAAAACTCTTGGAGCCAGAAGGAAGAAATTTAAGTCCTTATTAAGGCAGGATTTCTGTCAGATTTGGAAGGAAGTCAGTACATAGGGAATCTGTCTGTCCAGCTGTCAAATTTAAGTCAATTAACAAATTAACAAAACGAAGCAAGCAGGATAGATGAATTCTGTAACCCAGATTTAACATCTAAAGTTTAGATGTGCATCGAATTTGAGATAAAAAATCTGTCAAGGGTCTGGCCGTTCATAATTTTAGGCTTTCCTAAGCATAAAATTTTGAAGTGAGGAATGTGAAATCAAACTTAATAACTACAATTCTATTTGTACTAAATGTGGTTCCTTTGTAGAATAAAAAAGAAGTCCAAGATAAGTATTTATTGTTTTAATACTTGTATAATAATAATATCCAAAAAATTAACAGCCAGAAAAATCGCCATAGGATCTTTCGTAATAATCGTTTGCCAATAACTTCGTTTAATGATGATGATGATGTCGTGTCCGTGTTTCCACGGAAATGGGGTGCAGTAATTTCTGAGGATAAAGACCCCAGAGCACCCAGAGGGCAGAGGAACTTCTAGCTCATATGAAGATAACACACACATTCGCTTGAAAAACCCCTTTTTACTGGGGAGCACATACACACGCCTCACAGATAGAACACAGAAGAACAACCATGCCCGAACCTGGACGCTCAGATTACGGCGAACACGCACATCCCTATGCCAGGACGTCGGCGACATTGTTTAATTATGTACATATATTGATTGGAGAGTATATGCAAAAGTTTTGGAAATGACACATTTTTTCCCCTTTTTTTTTATTCCCATTTTTATACCTTAACTTTAAAGATTTCGCCAAAACGAATTTTACTTTTATATATTCTTAAATGATCAGTCTTTTACTTCAGAGTTATGCCTTAAAGCCTAATGCTAAACTAAACCTAAACTAAATGAAGAACTTGACCACTTATTATTTTTTTATGTTTAAGCTAATATCAAAAGGTAATAACAATTTTTTAAAAATACTGAGCAAGAAAAATTTCTAAAAATTAGGACAACATTCTGAGTTTGTATTGATATATAAGAACTTATGTTTGTGATATAATGCGAGGAAAAAGTTATCGAATATTATACGCCACCAATCTTTATATTTGAGGTAGAAGGGCAGAGAAAAATGCCCAACTCCTTTTTTGTTATTACTTTTTAAAATATTTTTGTTACAAAGAAACTGTTCAATAGATTTTTAACTTCATTTTATTGAAGAAATTAAAACATTGGTTTTCAGAAACTTGTTTAGCAAAAGATTAAGTTTTCAATTAATGAAATTGATATGATTTCAACACAATATTAATTAATGAAATTAGAAATAATCATTATTATGTGAAATAGCAGTAAGACGCGTTATCCTGAGTTTAAAAATAATTATTAGCTGATTTGTACGTTTTGCTTTCTGTACCGAAATTCTGTCTGAGTTTTGTTATTTTAAGGCAGCATTTGACACGCGAACTTAAATCACATTTTGAAAGACGCTTCGTGATTTTATCAGCCTTCCCACTTTGTCTAACAACCTGTCTACAATCCTTAATCGAAATTTTATCAGACGCAGCAATTATGCTTTTCCTTAATCACAATCAACCAATAAATCCCCCTTCCCGTCTTTTTATGATTTACTTCCACTTTCTGCGATAAACCTCGCATAATAATCAGCGCACCTCTCTTCGTTAAGGAGGGGTGGACGGAGGACTAGACGACTAATGATCATTATCCCGGGGCGAGTGAAAGACTCGATTTTACGAGCGTGTACAGCACCTCAGAAACCTCCTCTTCATAAATTCAGGCATTCTGGATGGGCGAGGAGGGAGTGTCAGTTTGAACGATTCCGAGCCCCGGGCCATTCCCTGAACCGGCAATTACTGGGATGCAGAAGATTACAGACTCTGTAAGTCAGAAACGTCCCTCCGTGCACAAAGCCGTTAAAAATGAAAAGCAGCCGTTTAAACCGAGTAGCTTGTTTACATTCCACCTTTATGGTTATGGAAAAAAAGAGGAATAATAATCAAAATACTGGCTTGGCAGAGAATATCAATTGAGCGTGGACGCCTGAGGCTCAGAAAACTTCAATGAGTTTTTAATTATAATGCTGTTTGAGGTTTCACCGAAGAAAAGTGTGAAGATTGTAAGGTTGGTTCTTTATAAATGCTTAGTTGTGGCCCGTTTTGAACGGAATAGTTAAATATGTTATTCCTTGTAGATTTAACGAAATATTTAATAATTTCTAACGAAGTAAATGCTCTTTTTTGTTTTCTTTAAGAAGACTATCTGGTATTGCTATGCTTTCTCATGACTTTGGGAAATTTCTTCATTTACTAGATCATGGTTCCTAGAATTTAAAATCAGCCTCTTCGTAACTCGATTTAGGGAGGCATTATTTATATTAAAGCAAGAAGAGACAAAATATGTTAATCCACGACTCACACACACATAAAAAATCGGGCGAAAAAGGCCGTCAGTTTTTTCTTCCAGTGTTTAAATACAATGAGATTCTGATAGGAAATTCTGTACACGTGTCGATTTAGGTAAGGGAAAATATATGTATCTTTTGAAAGAATTTTCTTAGCATGTCAGATTTTTACCCTTTCACCCAAAGCGTGTGAAAATCAGAGCTCGTGGGGCATTAATTGAATAAAAAAGGTGGAATTGGATCAGGAAATAAGAGAACATTTTAGAATTAATTTGGGTTAAATAAAAATTAAAATTAGGAAATTAATCTGGAATTAATTTATATTTAGAGATATCATTGCAAACGCACATATATGAGTATAATGCTTTGCTTATATTATCTTGATAACAGAATAACTATATATATGTATTTTTTTTTTGAAAAAAAAACTGACTTGGAATGTGTTGTTCGAAATTTAAAAATTATTTACTAGTTTGTAAATGATCCATTACGTTCAAAGGTGATGGAAATAGGAGAGAGGGTGAAATTTTTATTTCGCTATAAGGTTTTTAATATTGAAGATAGAGAAATGAATTTAACTAGCAGAATTAGCGCCTCATTAAGACGAACAACTTATGCACTTAAAGTTTTTTGATAGCTGCAATATCTTAGAAGTTAAGGACAGAAAAAGGATTTCCGACTCCCAAATTTGATTGTTTCTAACATCAACAATTTATGCTGCCAGATAGTAACTTAGATGTAAAGGAATCGGCCTTTGCCTTCCAGCTTGCCAGGAGGAATTTTTTTATTTGAAAGTTTTCTGAATGAATTGCATTTATTTAATATTTAGTGTATAAAATCTAATAATTAGAAGAACCAAGGCAACAATGTTTGATAATATAAATTTAATGCGCAACATGCCTGCAAACACAGAAGCTCTTTAATAAAATTATCGCTCCATAGCCAAGATCTTAATACTTTGGCCCAAATGGTTTTACAAGAATAATGGACTCGAACTTACACAATTTAAAATTCTAGAAATACTTACTTTTCAGAAGATTGTTCTTAAGATATTTCTCATGTTTGCAGCTTTGCTTGCAAATCAATAGAGAACAGTTTCATTTTACAGTCGCTGATTGATTAACAGTAGTCCTGGTAGCTTTGTATTAGAGTATTTAGAATGAATTACAAAAGTTTTCTGCTACCTTTTTTTTTTCCTTCTGTCTGAAATTACGTTTGATTTCAATTTTAAATTCTTTCTAAACATGAGATACTGAAATCGCACATTTCATTTAAACACTTTATTAGTTTAAGTTCTCCATTTAGAAATTATTGAATTGAAATCAATAAAAAAAAATTTCATTGAAGGAGGAGAAAAGATGATTTCAAAATTTCACATTGCAAAACATGTTTCAGAAAGAGCGCTTAAGTTTTTATTTGATAGGGTTGCTCAAAACAATACGTGCCTTCATCGCTTAAAATGGGAGGTCTACATCTCCAAATGCTACAATGGGTTTGTGGGTATTGTAAGCATGGATAATAAATGCACCTCCAAATTCACATTATCATTTCCTAACTAAAGGATTAATTTGATCGTGAGAACATGAAATTGGGAAGTAAGGCCGTTTCAGGAGGATTTTTTCGGTACAGCAGCAAAGATAAATATTGCCCATGACAAAATATTGTTTTATTCGTTTCCGAGCATCATCATTGGCAGAATGGTGCCCGGGCATTATATAATTTTTTGTTCTTCATCATATTTGACTCTGAAAAGTGATATGGACACATTAATGCTTTGTGCCGAAGTCGCCTCCTTAACTAAAGAGGCATTTCTATTTCCATTGCTCCTCGATTATGACGATTCTAGATCTTTGTCAGCGAATAAAATAAAAATAACAAAGTAATATGCAGTTTCATGAATGAAACATGAATCGCTACCTACTATAAATTATAATATAGATAAATTTTAGGTACTAACTATTATGGTATCTGTCATGTTGTGAAAAACTAGTTAAAGTTGTTTTATTAGTGTAAATTTCTATTCTATATAGCACTATTGAATCTATATAGCACTTTCATCAGGTATATGCTGTTACTTGATTTATAGCAAAATTGCACTTTCTACTATGTTTTATTGCAAACATGATTTTTAAATGCCTACTTACTCATAATTTCAAAATGTCTAAACAAACTTTCACGACACTATATTTGATCTCCCTTGGTGTCCATTTGCAAAAAATAATTTATTGATATCACTGAAAAAAGCATGCAACAAATTTATTCCTAAGCACGCGAGAGTTTTCCTAAGTGAGTACATGCATATCATGAGATAAAATAATTCATATTAATTTCTTCAATTTTTATGCATCCATAAGTATGTAAAAATCAAACATAACAACAACAATAAACAGCTGAGGTAGTCTTCCCAAAACTTTCTCGAGTACTCTCTAATAAAAGTTTTTTTTTTGTATTATTAACCGCATGCGATTATGAATAATAATTACAAAAGTCCATATCCAAAACTTTGCCGTTGTTTAACGTTTAATAAGCAGTGTACAGTTAATAAAAAAGTGCCGGAAACCAAAAGTGAATTTTGTCTTTCTCCCGAGCCATTGAAATTAAAATTTCACATACAACAATAATTGCAGTCACAAGATAACAACAAATTTCATGTGTTTAGTTTATTGCGTTTATATGCATGTTAAAATACAGGTAAACAGACGATCAACATCTTGTCAGATTTTATTCACTATTAAAAGTACCGACATTTTAGATGATAAATGAATTACCAAATTTTATCTAATTTTCTTGTTTTGTAGTTATGTGTTTACTTTTAAATAATCTACATGACAGATAAGACAGACGGCTCTATCTCAGTGTACGGTACGCTATTTTGGCGATTTTTTGGCGCCATTTCTCGGGCGATACTTATTTTCTCCTTGTCAACTTCACCCTTTCTCTCCCGTTAAAAGATGGCAACCTCGTTCTCTCCTTGGAGTCGAGTTTCGCCAATAGTCGCCAAAAACAAGATGGCGGACAAGGGGCGTACCGTTCACTAGGAATTAACCAAGACAGACAATAAACTCAGAATGAATTTCTATCAAAATTTGTCAAAAACCTACTGTATTTTTCCTTTGCACAGGCGATACGAAAAAATCTCAAAACATCGCCAAATAATCGTTAGTCGGGAAAAATGAAAAATCCCCATCCCCATAAAAATGCAAAATTCCGTTAAATTTCACGTAGTTACACTTGGCTACTTTGTTCGCGTTTTGTTCATATTGGCGACATTTATTTTGTCTTTCCCTTAGGTTGGCGACTTGACACTCGTTTGGCTTACATTGGCGACATCTTGAGCGTGCATAACTGAAAAGTGCCAAATCTACTAATTTCATATCAAGAATATATCCCAAATTTCATTCTTCTAGTTTAAAGCATTTCTCTGTTATGTATTCGCAGACGTGTAGATTCACAAGTTCGAAATTTTGTACAGTATTTTTTATTATATGCAATACTGCAATAAATATTCGATTAGATATAAGATTATAATACATACAATTACAATATTTTCTCTAGGTGTACTTCGTATACGAGAAAATAAAAATGTAAATTAACTTAACATAGTTTTACTATGCTAATACATTCAAAGCATGTTTTAACCAGACCAAAATACGTTACATTTTAATTTCAAGTCTCTCAAATAAATTTATCTGTTTTATTATTTACCATAAAACTTTCAATAGAAAAGACAACATTTACCGTTTTTTGATGATGTAAAAAATGTTAAAATTAAACCTTCTCTTCAGAAAAAATTTATATCTGGATGGAATTTCAGTATACATGTTCCATTAAAATAAATTAATTTGAATTCTTAAAAGTTAAACTCATTTTAATGTGATTTACCGAACTCTTATTATATTTTCTAGGGTAAAATCCTATCTTAACCCACCTCTGGCGACTTTTTCAAAATCTCGCCAATTTTTCAAAATCTCGAAAAATTGAAAGTATTTGAAGTATTTTCTTTAGATGTTGTCAGGGTTGCCATTTTGGAATCATTATCGCTGATTATTTGGCGAGATTTTGAAAAAGTCGCCAAAGGTGGGCTAAAATAAGATTGACCCTTTTCTTGTTAATTTACATTTACTTTTATAAAATGTTTTTGAAGCCAAATCAAACGTGTTTACGTGCGTGTGAAAATCATTTATATCTAAAATATCGATTTATATAAATAAAAATGAATGTTTGGCTGTATATTTCTTATGCGTAGCCGTACCGCTAATCGAATTGCAATAAAATTTTGAATACGTATTACTTGCAGTTACGAGATGGTTATAGGCATAGTAAAATTATGTAATACATAAAAAATATTTTCGGATCTATTTACCGCATCTATTAACCAATGATTATAAACAAATTAACTAGCCAAAGAGACACAATAGATTCAGTAAACGTGCTGTATTCAAGCTAGAGGTTAATGTTTCGTAAATGCTATGTTGGTCGTTCTCTGAGGTCACAGCCTTATTAGAGAGTATGCGAGAAAGTTTTTGGGGAAGCATTCCTATAGGATTGAAATCGATATAGATAAAAATGAATGTTTGTCTGTATATCTCTTATACCTTCCTAAACCGTTCATCCGATTACGATGAAATTTGTTCAGTTTATTGTTTACATCTACGGGATAGTTATAGGCATAGTACAATAATCTAATCTGT
>JAPMOQ010053704.1:934191-945068 GCA_026543055.1 Argiope trifasciata | reverse complement strand
TTTGTAAGCAAAAAACATCTTGTATCCATTTTCTTTGATATGGATAAAGCTTACGATCGAACCTGGCGTTATGGCATTTTGAAAGATTTATTTAACATGAATTTAAGAGGGAATCTACCAATTTTTGTACAAAACTTTTTGAGTACAAGAACTTTTCAAATTCGTGTTGGAGATGTTTTATCAGATCCTTTCATTCAGCATGAAGGCGTTCCTCAAGGTAGTGTACTAAGTGTCTTATTGTTTATCATAAAAATAAATGGGATTGTTTCGCATGTAGCACCTTTTGTACATACTTCACTTTATGTCGATGACATCCAAATACATTGTGCTAGTGAAAGTTTGGATTTCATTAAAAAACAATTACAAACCTCCATAAACAGTATGTCACACTGGGCTTCGAAAAATGGATTTGTTTTTTCTCATCAGAAAACAGTTAGCGTTCACTTCTGCAAGCGACGTGGGCTTCATACAGATCCAGAGCTTCGACTTAATGGATCGGTTATTCCCACCGTTAGTGAGAAAAAGTTTTTGGGTGTCATATTAGATAATAAACTAACATTTCGTTCGCATATTCAAAATTTGAAAAGAAAATGCTTTCAAAAGCTAAATATTATAAAAGTCCTATCAAATACCTCTTGGGGAGCAGATAGAACTTCTTTGCTTAAGATCTACAGATCGCTGATACGCTCGAAGCTTGATTATGGAGCACCAATTTATGGTTCAGCTGCCAAATCTACCTTGAAATCATTGGATGCAGTGCATAATCAAGGACTTCGTATAGCTACAGGAGCTTTTAGAACATCACCAATTCAGAGTTTACAAGTTATAAGTGGTGAGCCCTCCTTGGAACTTAGGCGGAAACGACTTTGTTTATCCTACTTTTATAAAATTAAAAGTGTTGAATACCATCCACTGTGCAACAGAGTTCTCAATCCTATATACGGCTCGTTGTTCTCTAGGAAATTGTCTTTTACTCCAACTTTTGGATTCCGTGTTGGAGAGATTTTGCGATCATTCAAAATTGAAGACTTCCCGGTTGCTGTAAATATTAACGGTCCACCTCCCTGGCAGGAATTATCTTTTGATTTTGTCGATGATTTTATACACTTTCTGAAACCATCAACATCTGACGTGATGTTTCAGAAATTTTTTTATGAACACAGACAACAGTATCATTCCTTTCAAGCTGTTTATACAGATGGTTCACGATATGGCAATCATGTCGGTTCAGCAGCAGTTTTTCGTAATGTAATCATATCAGAAAGACTTCATCCTTTCTGTTCTGTCTTCACATCCGAACTTTATGCAATATATCTAAGCCTTCAAAAGATTGCAACGTTAACTCCCTCTAAATTTATTGTATATACTGACTCTAAAAGTAGTATTGCAGCTTTTAAAAATGTGTCATCGGAAAGCCATCCCTTAGTACAAAATATTTTTCACATATATAGATCACTAAAAAATAATTTTACAATTAAGTTCTGTTGGATTCCTGGCCATGTCGGAATTTTAGGAAACGAAAAAGCTGACAAGGCAGCAAAAAGCCCAACTCTGCTAAAAGAAAATTTTGTTCCCTTATCCGATGCCTTACAAGTAATAAAAATAATTCAAAATAAATTCTGGCAATCTACATGGGAAAATCTGTATACGAATAAACTGTTTCAGATACAGCCATCTGTCAAAGGCTTCAAAAATAAAATTGTGACTAGAAAGAAAGATGTTATTATTACGAGACTTCGAATAGGCCACACTTATTTGACTCAAAAACATCTTTTGCACTCTGATCATGCACCACTTTGTAATAAATGCAATTCTGTTTTAACAGTCAGATATATTCTGTGTGAATGCCGAGATTTTAGTACACAACGACAAGTTCATTTTGGAACGACTGTTCTTAACTTAAATGACATTTTAGGAGATAACCCTCATTCAAATATCTTTGCTTTTTTAAAAGATATTAAAATTTTACATCAGATTTAATTTTTTTTCCCTTTAAATGCCTTAAACTTTTAATACGAACGCCATGTTTAACAAATGTTTGGCGCAGTATGATCATATTTGGTCCTTGCGCCATAAAAACCAACCAACCAACCAACCAACCAACCAGTTTATTTTTTACTTTGATTGCTACAATTCAGTATTTTTAGCAAGATCTATCTTACATTAATAGCTGGAATGTGTTTAATCTTCTACATTTTAATAATTTTTCTAGGTACAATTTTGTTAAAACATAAAGACATTATCTAAAATTCTAAATTAGGATATACAGAACTTCCAGTTCCATTTAAACGAAATTTCGTTGAATAATACTGAAAGTTAGTTGAAAAAAGAACAATTTTATAAATAAAAAATTATTTTGTGTATTAGTCATTTTCGAAACAGAAATTATAAATTTATTCAATCGACCGAAATAAGCTTGTAATTTCAATTTTTTTAAATCTTTTAAACCGAACTTACATTGAGTATCAGCAAGTATTGGGGCTATCATAAGAGACAGTTAAATTGCCAACTACGTTGGAGCGAAGCTTCAAATATTTTTACAATTATTCAGAGTAATGTAATTTTATCCTTTCTCTGAATTATGAAAAGTGGTTATTTAAAATCAAATATCGTATAATTTTGAGGCGTTTTGACAACTCTAATTACTTTAAAAAAATTGTATTATACTTCTTTATAATTAAAAAAATTTAGATTCTGTAATGTAATAATTATTCTGTATTTAAATTATATAAAAGTTTTAAAAATCAATCTGTATAATTACTTTTAAATTTCGATTTTGCATTTTTTATTACAGTACATTAAAAATAATTATTTTGAAAGTAATTCGCAATTTAATGTCTTGTTATTTCAATTTCTAAAAGTTTGTTATTCAAAAGTGTTAATGAGAGATCAAATTAATATTATTAAAAATTTAATTTTGGAAGAGGAAAAGGCTGAAAAAGAATATCAAGACATACTTCTCCTAGAGGTCCTTAAAGAGCTTAATCTATCCTTAGCTATCATAGTGTTTGATGTTCCAGCTAGAAAGTTAAAGATTAAATGCGTATTTTCGTATAAAAGATATATCCGAGTAGTTGGAATCAACAATTTTTTTTTCCTTCCTATACCAATTTTCAAATGTCAAAACTTCTGATCCCCCAATATAAGAAAATTAAACATTAATTAATTGAGAAATAACGTGAATTTTTTTTAGAAACGTTACACGATGTGTAGAAACGAAACGTTTTAGGGAATTGAAACAATTTTGATTAATTAACTGAAGAATCTAACGATACTCTAATCATTTTTTGGCTTCTCAATGTGATCTTATGCATAAGTGACACGTTTCGGATATTTCTGTAAAATTTGTGCATCACACTGAATTTTTAATATTAAAAATGAAATTATATAACGACAGTGAAGTTTGCTTCCAAAATTTTTGTGCAGAGTCTAAGGCATATTCTATAAAGGTTTAAAAAAAAAAAAAAAAACACGTTAAATTTTGAATCATGGGAAAGGCATTCGATCATGGTGCCATCTACATTTTAAAAAGGAAAGGATACAAAGCCATGAATATAAGTACAAAATTATTATTAATTAAAATTTTTTTTTAAGACTACTAGTTTTAATTTTTCCTGTTTTTTAATAGATACAATTTATTTACTTTAAAAAATATAAATTTGAAATCTTAAAAATGATTTTACAAGCTCATAGTAAAACATCCAAGCAGATTCTTGTATAAGCGTTTGTTGAAATAAAAAAAGAATAAATTAAACTTATAAGCTATTTAATCATTTTATTAAGTATAAAATTATTTTATTATCGAAATATTCATAGTAAATAGAAATATATTGAGGCAAAATGGTTTAAAATATACTAGTATAAATTATTATTATTATATATATTTATAAATTATTTTTAAAATATACTAGTATTAAAAGTGCTTGTTGTGTTTTCGCTAATGTCAAAACACAAAGAGCATAATCTAATGCAATTAAACTTTAGAATTTGTTCAAAATTTCAATAAGATCATTTCAGCATTTTTTTTTTTTTGTATCAAACACATCCTGGTATTTAGAAGAATCGGAAGCATTTGTCATAGTTTTAGATTCAGAATAGTGAATGAACAAACTCTGCAGTGTTTTTCTCACCATATTTATTGGCAAAGTTTCGTCTGTGAGAAAAGAGTGTTTATTTAGCTATTAAATTCTGAAATAGAACACTTCAGAGATTTGGGGTTAGACTTTTTAGAAACAGAAGAAATACCAATCTTATTTTAAACCCATTTGAATGAAAGAACAAAAATATAGACATAAAATAAACATTACATAAACATAGTTTTTATTTAAAATTTTTTTAACATTTCTAAAATAATATTGTGCGATTATCGAAATTCTGATATTCAGCTAGGCTTACCCCCTAATACTGCTTTCAACTTAAATGGTGCAAGCAATTTTTTTTATTTTAAATCTCGAGCTTTACAGATCGTAGATTCATATCTATATATCAGCAAAACATTTTTCGCGGCTTACTTTAAGTTGTCATTTGTAAATTTTCCTATTGAACTGAATAAAAGAATCTAATTCTAATATACACTGCTAGTTCATTCATTTTGAGGTTACTACAATAACAACGTTTCTCAGCTGAAGCCTTTATTCATGCATAATGAAGTTAAAAATATTCAAAATGAAATTGCTCTAAAATTCACTGAATATCAGCGAAAAATGCCAATGCCTTTAAGGTTTGATGAGCAAGTCAATACTACATCCACTGTCTCAAGCCAGTAAGATCATTTGCTGGACCTGCACGTTCCAAATGTAAAATATTGTCGGTCGGTTTCGGAGGGTTAGTGGGTCGAACTCTGGATCTTCTTCCACCTCGCATGTAATTCCTATAATGACCTCTGCTTCTTCCTCGACTACCACCTCTGCTGCCACCACCTCCTCTGGCCTCTCTAAAAGAAAAACGAAAATATAATTAAAAATTTAATCCAAATACTATTATTACGGAACAATGTTCTTCTTTTTTACTTATCGACAGCTGCCATTAAGTAATATAATTTTCCAATTTCAGCTGTTGCCTTATCCATATTCACTATTTACCAATAAGTAATTGTACTTCTGTGATGAAAAGAGATAAACGCCATTTTAACATATTAAATAGTTGGCAGTCTCCACCTGAGATAATTATAACCTTAACCCTCGGGCATGCTTTCCACAAATGTTTAGATGATGGACAGTTGTACATTATTCCACTCTTCTTGGGGAAGACATGCAAACTTTTCACCGATTTCCGGAGGTTTTTGCACCTTTTAATTCGGTAATCCAACTCGTCGCAACCCAGACTTTTTTTATGCAATTCAAGTTTGAATTCTAAGTAGGCCAGTCCAGTCGGTTCACCTCAGTGTCATCATGCCAATCCATGACGGACCTCGTAACATGACAAGTGGCATTGTCATCCTGTAAATAACAATAATTCAACCCGTAAACTGCCACATCGTAGAAAGAACATTGTATCAATCGGTCTCTGTCTCACATGGGTTTGTCGTGGAGTTGTCATCTTGAATATAACAATGATCGAACCAGAAAAATTGGTCCAGCGTTGGTAGTACATTTTTGTCTGGAAAGTGAAATAGTTGGCTTTAAGCTTACCATGAATAGGAATCAAAGATCACAGTTCATACCACAAGGAATAACCCCACATCATCATTCCACCACCGCCAAGTTTTATTGTATGCATATCAGTTCTGGCAAAAGGCATTCTCCATGAATATGCCAAACCCAAACTCTGCTATCCAACTAGTAGATTAAACCTTGTTCATCGCTCCAACGAGCCTATTTCACCTTATCTACGGTTGAATTTCAAAGTGCCTTGCACCATTTTGACACCTTTTTTTGAATTTTGTTATCAAATGCTTATGGGTGGCAGCACGACCACAGAAACCAAGTAAATACGCTTCCTTGCGGATGATATTTGTTTAAACAAACAGTACCAGATGCTTGCTAAAACTCCTGGAATATGTAGGTCATAGGTTTGGGACGATCTTTCTGAATTCTTTGAACTGTACTGGAAGGGTTTCTCTCAGTTTCGTGAGTTTGCTCTGCCGAAGCACTTTCCAGTAACCATCATCCACTTCACAAAATTAACTGTCAATTTTGGAGTGTTTAACCACGTGATATATCCCTTAATGATTACTGTTTCTATAATATTCGGCAATTGCGCCTTTCATAAAGTCAGATAGCTCTGAATATCGAGGCATGCGAATAACATCAATTTTATTTCTTATACTATATTTAATTACAACAGGCCTGCAGTCTATCAGGACGACAGATATCTTCATTTGCAAGGGTGTCCAAATACTTATTGGTAAATAATGTAGATAGTACTTCGAGTGCTATGTTTAAGTTAGTTTTGCTTATTTTATTCAAAATGTAAGAATTTCAGCTTTTTTCCTCATCACACCTTTTATTAGGTTTAATTCATTAAGTTAGTAAATTAGAAAAATATTTGATTTTGATATCATTCATATATTGTTAAAATGCATTCGTTCTTAAATTTGAAATTTAAATTTATTCAGAAGATCTGTTAATTACAAATTCTCTGCTGCCATTCCTTACAAACATATTCAAACACCAAATTGTAAGGAAATAAAATCATGTATAATTTCCAAAACATCGGGAAGTTATAACATTCGAAAAAAAAAAGGCATTAAATATTCAATTATTTCTCTAAACAGTATAGCTTATATGAAAATCTCCACAGTTCAAGCATTAAAGCGGAATTTGACACAGGTTTGACATAATACAGTCGAAGTAGTTTCAAAGCAGTGAAATTTTACCTTTAGGACTATGGTTGAAAACATTTATGCAGAAGGAATCGGCATAAATTTTCCTGCGTCAAAGCAGCAAAATATTTTACAATAAAAATTAACGCATTATTTAGTTATAATTTTTGAGCATATAAAATGGTGTAATTACTGAAGATCTGCTACAATTACTATTCTTCAGCATAAATATAATTGAACGAATATCCCAATATATTTCTTTTTTCATGAGAATAAACAAAGTATGATTAATGAAGATCTGTTGCAATTACTATGTTTGAATTTAAATAAGTAGTTAATGAGGAGTAGATTAAAATCAGCGTAATATTAGTTAATCTAATTATGCTCTTTTTTATGCAAATAAACAAAACAATTCGTTTAATGGAGTTTCCCAGAAATTATCATTCTTGAACATAAGTGCAATTAAAATTTGAATAATATATTTGATTTCTTCTTTATGCTAATAAACAAATTGAGAAATATTAATTTCTGTTAAATTACCTTTTATATATATCCACTCAGTTGCCAATTTATCTCATGAAGATTACAATTTCAATATGAATAATTGTAAGTATATAAATCTTCCAACATAATAATCTTGTTGCATTTTTACTCCAATGTTTATTAACACCGAATCTCGAATGAAACAAAGATGCCGGGCTGGACATCAGATTATGAATAATGGATTGCTGATGTTTCACTTTTGTGTTCCAGATAAGACATACATATTGATAAGAATTCCCGGTTGCTCCCTGAATTTGCATAATTAAAAAAAAATGTAAGTAATCTGTTAGGTTGGTCATTCTTGATGATTCATTGTCACACAGAGTTGTGAAAGCAGTTTTCTTGACGCATCTATTTAGTAAGGATTAACAACTTTTATTTTAAACCTTTTAAGTGAACTCTTTGTTAGATCTCTCTTACTCTCTCTCATATATCGAGCCTCATAGCAAAGACATTTGGCGTTCGGAGGATAAAATAATTTTCCCTTCTCTAATCGTCTTCTATAGTTCAACACAAGTATATAAAAGATGTTGAGAACAAGGCATTATTTTTTCGTCTCTTCGATGTACCACCTTAAAAAGTTATATAAACCAATGTTTTGTCTTAAGGGTGCCTTTTATTGTTTGTATAGACATCTATTCCTTCTTGCTCTCTTTTAGGAATAACGGCTGATTTAAAAAAGACCATTCCATGTTTATTACCCTCAGTGATATCTTATGGAAACATGTAATCCTGATTTAAAATTCACTGAAATGTTTATAATCATTCATTTAAACAACAACAACTGCTTTTGCTGCTTTTCATCCTGTGCAAAACTGTTGCTGAGTATTACGAATTTATGGTTACATTTAACAAGCGAAGCGAATTTACATTTAGAAAGATGCTGCGTGATTTTATTAGTTTTCCTATTTCGTTCAGCAACCTATTTATAATCATTAATCGAAATTTTATCAAATGCAACAGTTACACTTTCAATTCACAAATAAATCGCTCTCTATGACATTTTATGATATATTTCCACTATCTGTGAATGGACTGGGTGTAATTATGGTAATTTCTAATTTTACTATCACAAATTTTCTAAATTGATGGATTAAAACTCAAAAATATTATATCTTTCTTTCTTTCTTTTTTTAAAGGGGCCTTTTGATCTGAAATCTGATTATACTGATGGATATATGAATGTGCTGGTATTCTATGAATGAAATTGGATATTGAGGGCTATAGGTTTTCCTATTGGAATTTTGAAAAAGGTTTATGCTTCGTCTTTTTCATCTTGGAAGTATTTCAATGTTCTAAATTTTTTAAAATTATTTGGTCTTTTTCTTGAAATTAGATTTTAGTAATTTTTTACAATTAAATAATACTGAAACTTCCCAATCTAATAAATTATATGGATTTTATAAGATTTATTTAATGCTATCACGATGATAATTCATCAAAATTATGAATTTTTGGTTGTTTACAGCATTTTTAAAGGTTTTCAGAGATTCAAGCAGATTTCATAGCATTTCAGTTATCTGAAGGTGAGAATAGGATAAAAATCATTTATCAGATTTTTGATCAAGAGTTTTCAGAACGATGTTTATTTGATATGAAACAAAATGAATTAGATAAAATAATAAATAAGAAAAAAATTAATTTGGAACGTTTTGAATGCGTGTGCATTATTTATGATCTAGAACAATATTATTTTCACAACCCGAATAAATTCTTTTCGCATTAGTTCTTCAAAGTGAAGATACCCTTTATTAAAACGCAAGAACAAGGATTTGATTGAAGAATCATTCTTCGATAACATGTACCTGTATGAACTGAAAAATATACAATTAATAGACGTCTGAAGAATCAATCACTTGAATATATCTTAAGAAATTTCAACTTTGTTTGTAAGTAAGCCCTTTTTAAGCTGCATTAACTTATAAATGAATGATATTACAAAAACTGTGTCGAAGAGTTTTGTTAATGTTTTATATTTAATAATTTTGCTTAGCTCCATACAAACCTTTTAAGAGCTCTGCCTTTTAAAATAATTAAATTCTCTTTGACGTTTTTTAAATTTGAGTTTCTGATTTGAAAAAACAAAACAAAAACAAAGTATTATTCGACAATTCCTCCTTTTCTCCATCTAATGTTTTTTTTTTTTAATAAAGATATTAGAATTTTCTTTAATCGAGAAATTAAAAAAAAATATTTTAACTAAACATTTATTCTGACTGAATTAAGCTAACTTAACATTCATTTTGAATCATTCGGCAAGATTCATTTTCAAAAATGTTTCATATCTAACGTGTTTTCATTTAAATATCTCATTTCAGGTCAGTAAAATTTAATTTAAACACGAAAAACTCATTTTATCATTTTATCACCGTTTTAAGTATGTTTCATACTTTAGATGGCCGATCTAATACTTTAAAGCAATAAAAATACTATAATTTTTTTTCTTTTTCGAAATAAGATTCTCTGGGATTGGATATTGAAACTTTCCCCACAAATCAAATACCTAACAGTTTAATTGCTAAAAGATTTTATCATTAGGTTCAGATGCCGGTATAAATACATTTTAAATGCTCTATTTAATTAAATGTTCATTTTTAATATTTATAAGTTTACTATAACGGTTATGGAAACCCATTAGCAGTGAGCACACTTTTGATGAGCTGATTTTTTAAAAAAAAACTTTACCCAAAAAGTTTAGCAAATTGCATCTTGCGCATTATAAATATTGCTTTTTATTTTCTTATATACATGAAGTATAGAGAATTGAAATCCTTAAAAAATCTAAATCTCGAGATTTTGACCAATTTCCTCGTTTTTGACATTCCTGAATTCGAAAAACTCAATTTTGGTTTTATGTTTTTTTTTACGTCCTTTTGTTTATGACGAAGTATAATTCAAAAATGCTTTGAGTGGTCGCATGAAATTCGGCTTACGGTCTTTACAAAAAAGTGGAATAGTTTATAGTCTAAATTTGTAATTTCTTTCAGATTTTCAACGAAATTGATAAATGAAAAATCAGTCTTTTAGGCTGTCCAAATATAAGTTAACACGATAATGAAAAAATGAAGAGAGCAAGTTGTATAAAATTTGGTAAACAGATTTAAAATCCATAGTCTATACACCTATCAAATTTTGAACCAGATTCAACAAGGGTTGACTTTCTGAAATAATTAAGAATTTAAAGAGTACTGAAGTTGTAATTCACAGAAGAAATAAATTCTTCGAAAAGAAGAAATTTCTTTCTTCAAATATTTAAAATTTAAAACAAAATATTTAATACATTAACAGATATTCAGCTGTTGCAATCAAAAGCTGAACAGGTAGATTGAAAAAAAAACGAGATCTCATTAATTTATAGAATATTTACAGATTTCTGAATTTACGAAGTCAGAAGTGATTTTAAAATGATTTACATCTAACGTTACGTGTACTGTTATATTTTTCTATAGCAAAGAATATCTTTCCATGAATACAGGTGAAAAATGAATTTAATTCTTGCATCAGTTTACAATTAATTTTATGCGTAGTAGATCATGCAGAATGCATTATTCTCTCTTTCTCTTTTATATAT
>JAPMOQ010053704.1:895688-933791 GCA_026543055.1 Argiope trifasciata | reverse complement strand
ATACGTTTTTAGTTTTCGCACTCGAAACTGTGTAACAAAAAATTACTAACTTTATCTAACAGCAGCAGTACGCATGCTTTCATTTACTTATACTATATCTGTTTAAACAGAAATGATAACAAAAGTTTTTGCCTTTATTTAAACCTGTATGATGTTGGATGTAATTTGTTATAAATTTATAATTAACTTCTTTACATGTAAAGATCGAAATTATTGTTCGAATTTTCATTTTTCTTTTCTCATGAGTCAGTATGAAATTTTAAATTGCTAACTTGTTTTATAGACATCTATATTTTTGTATTTTCGAGACTTAACTTTGAATTAATGTATTAATTTTAGTTAAATATATGTATCATGCAGGTGGAACCATCTGGTGAGGCATTGGAATAAAAAATGATTTTAAAATTCAATAATACTTATAATTATAAATTATGAGTTTAAAAGATACATGATTAAAAATTTGACGTAAGGTTTTCAAAACCAATACTTTAATAGTATTTATAAAAATAATCAAGATGAAAACAATTAATTCAATTGATGAAAGTAATTTTTTCAAACATTTTGGAAGTGGAAATAAAAATAATGAATGTATATGGCGATGAAGGTAATATGATAAGAAACTTCCGACAAATATTATATACCCCAAATTATAATACTGATACACTTCAAAATAAAGCACTTAATTAAAATAACTAAATATTAGAACTCTAATATAATTTTAATTATTAATCAAATTGGCATTAAAATTAAATTACATCCACCTTGTGCTTGTACACTTTTTTTAAGTTAAAGAAAAATCTACTCTTTGGTATACAATTGAAAGAATATTTCAAAAGTTTTTTTTTTCATTTTATTTACAACTATTTTGTGTTAATTAAATTCCATTGACTTTTTGAGTCAGGTGGTATATTTCACCTTTAGGATTAGAATTTTCGACTTGGAACTTAATTTTACTCAAAATGCACTATGTATGGAGTCTAGCATACTTCATATATTCTATTGAAAGTCTATGTCATTCTGCTGGTATTGTAAGGAAGTTCGGATAGGGTAAGACTATTTAGGGCCTTATCATCTGGCTAAGGTTAAAAATTATGGGATAGCTGTCATACTACTTGAAAACAAGGAACAGATGTAACTAAATTATTGGATATTTATTGTTTTATTTACGATACACATGCTTTTGTGAACATTTAAATAAACGGATCTGCAACCAAAGATAGTAGTAACCTTATTTTAAATGTGTTTCTATGGAGAAATAACATCAATTAACAAATATTTCAGGCTTACACGCGATATTCAGGAATAATTGAAATTCGTGGATTGTTGTTCTTTAAGGGAAACGAAATACTATTTTCATAGACGATTTTAGGAACAAATTTATAATTAGGTGTTTTTCTTTAATTTAAAAATTTATTTCTCTTCTAAATAAATATTTGAGAGAATCCTTTTTTCTTCCATGATGACTATAATCAAGCACCAAGAGCTAATTATTAGGTTGTCATGAAATGGAGCAAAATTACGTTACTTATTTCAATTGAACATAACCTCATTTAGATGCACTATTTTGACATAATTTGTATTTCGTATGAAAGGCAAATAATTTCCTCTTTTTAACGCATGTTTCTAATTGAAAATTTTTTCAATTTGTCTTTTGTATGGGCGATTAAGTGAGATAATTTAAATCAGCGAAATTCGTGTGTTGATGAAGTATGTGTTCCACCGTGGAGCCACAACACGGCAGGCAATTCCAATATCAAAAGTGTGTTCGGCATTCATGTGGCTGCAAACTCGACTTTTTAGCTCGTTGGTTTAAGAAATTTCGTTCGGGAGATTTTGACCTGTCAAATGAAACAAATAGTCAACCCAAGACTCAGGTGAATAATGACGTCCTGAAAGCCACTGAAGAAGAGAATTCCAGCCAAATTGCACGTGAATAATCATTAATGTACAATGTATCAAAGCAAACAATATTGACTCATTTGGCATAAATCGGTAAAGTGAAAAATCTGGACAAGTGGATACTGCATGAATTGACTGATGCACAGAAGGAACGAAAACTCGACTCATATCTTTCTCTTCTTTCTCGCAACAAAGCAGAACCCTTTCTCAATCAAATCGTTACATGCGATGAAAAATGGATCATGTACGATAATCGTAAGCGTTCATCGCAATGGTTGGGCAAAGATGAATCATCTAAACACTGTCCGAAACGAGACATCCACCAGAAGAAGCTGATGGGCAATGTTTGGAGGTCTGACTTAAGTGTCATCCACCACAGCCTTATGGGACCTGACCGATCGATCAAGACGGATGTCTACTGTTATCAACTAGACGAAATGATGATAAATCTTTCGACTAAACAGCCAAAATTAGTTAATAGGATGACTTCAATTCTCCTGTATTACAACGCTCGACTACATGCCACAGGAATGACCGTGTCAAAGTTATAGGAGTTGAAGTTGGAAACTCTCCGTCACCCACCGTACTCGCCAGATCTTGCCCCCACTGACTATCATTTCTTTCAAAATTTAAACTGCTTTTTATCTGGAAAAAAGTTCAATTCTGCACAGGCTATCAAAACGAGGTTTCAAGAATTCATCAACTCCCGTGATCCAGGCTTCTACAGCAAAGGAATAAATGAGCTACCTCTAAAATGGTAAAAGTGTATCGATAATATAGGTGCATACTTTGATTTAAAATAAAAAGATTTTATAGGAAAAAAATCGAATTATGTTCATTTTCTGCTCCATTTCATACTTGACAAACTGATATATAAAGGAAAAAAAAAATCTGAAACATAATTTACAATAAAAATATGCATCAATTTATTGGATTTTCCTATCATAATTTTGATCTTAGGAATGTTTCTTTATCACAAGCTTTAGATAAAATGGTCAGTAATTTGGCTATTTCTAAAATATTATTTCGAGCGCATTCTTTTTGTTGTGTAATATTTGTTTTGATATATCAGCTAATTATATTGGTGTATAATTTATATTTAAATTTGGGAATTTTAAGGCTAAAGATCCATTAACAAATTAATGATTTTAACTGATAATTTTTTTTATCATTTCAGAATTTGCCCTGATATAGAAATATATATTTTAATACTTTCTTTTCATAACAATATACGAATTAAATTTTGAAAAATCAAAATTATTCAAAAATGTATTATTCTTTAAATGTTTAGAAATTAAATTGGTAACATGGATTAGCAGTAATCTTAAATTCTTCGTTAAAGAATGGTACTACACTGAAAATTTTTTATAGAAGAAAACAATTAAATTCTATAAATTATTATTTTTTGTTTTCACAGGAGCTATAAGAATATATTTTAAACTTTTTTTCGTTCACGTTTTCTATCTAAATGTGTTTGGTATTCTATTTTGTAAAATGCAAATTCTATAATTTCTGATTTAAAAAATAATCTTGAAAAGTGGAACTTCAGTGTATTAGTAGTAAAATGAAAATCGATTAAAAGTGGTCATTAATATATTTTTTAAAGAAATATTTTCAGTACTTTCTTGACATTTTTTTAGAGAAATACTTAAAAATTCAAAAGGATTTGTAAAAATCAATATATATTTTTTGTCATTTCATATGTAATCGTGTCGTACATTTAATGAAGTTCTCAGCTGTAAATATTTTTAATTACATTATATAAGCTTTTGAAACCAAAAAGTATAAAAATAAGCTGGAACATAGTTAATAAGATTGAAAAAAGAAAAATAACAGTCAAAAGCTTAGTGGGGAAAAATGACTTGAATCATAAGGAAAAGCAACATCTATTTGTATTCTAAATAAATTTTATCCTCGAATATTTATTAGATTATACAATTTTGCTTAAACTTCAAAAATAAGCGAAACAAAATTCGAATTTTTAAACTAATTTTGACCAGATTTTCTTCCATATTCATGAGAACACTTTATATATAAAAAAAGGAACTTACGTTGAGAAAAATAAAGCGCTGGTCATAAGGAACAGCAGCAGCCATCTCCATGAAAAAAGAAATTTCATCCTTGAATTTTTTTCTCAGGTAAGAGAAATTCGATATAATTAGGGTAAAAAAATCTTCAGCTATCGATATCTACTGCTTCTCAGATGAAAAGAAGGGTACTGCGTTACGAGAATATTCGTTGTGAAGAGATTGCGTTTGATCCGATACCCAGAACTGTGCTAATTAAAAAATTGCTTCCTCAATTGCCCTCTTCCACCGGCACACAATAAGATTGCGCAACCTCTGGGATGTGAACTATCGAAGGTTTTGGGTTTCAGTTGATATTAATTTTTATCGTAGAGGTAGGTAAAGAATTAGACGCAAATACAATTCTCATAATCATATTAACACTTTGTTGACCGGGAATTTTACACAGAAACTATGTCATGTCACCGGCTATTATTTTGTAATTGAATATAGGAATAAAACGTTTTAAATAAACTCCAATAAATTTTATTTATAATGAATGAAATTAAACTTCGGACACATTTTTTATATAACCCTTAATAATATTTATTTAATAATAACTAAGTTTTTGTTTCAGAATGGTGAAGGGAGGTAGGTAAATTTTTTGGGGGAAATTTAACTTAAAGCAATAATTTATATTTATTTTCAGGAACAATAGACAGTCCTAGTTTTGGATAAATAATTATATATTCAATACTTTTTCTGAATGCAAAGGGTTAATAATCTCAACAAAGTTTTAAAAAACAACAACAACAACAACAAAAAAAAAACAATGCGATTTAAACTGGAACCCATTTTGACGATGCCAATGCCTTTATAAGTTCATCACTGGTAGGGCTAATTTATTGTAATTCAATTAGTATTTATTCAATGAGTTATTTATTGGTAAAAACAAATGATACTTTCTTGTGCTTTTCACTAGTGAAAAGCTAAAAGTCTCCGCATTTTTATAAAAAAAAAAAAAAAAAAAAAAAAAAAAGAGTCTAGTAAAAGTTCCAAAAATTGGAACTTCAAAATCAAATTTATTGAAATATTTTGAGAATAACATAAAAGTATCATTGAGAAATTAGGATAGAAGCAGTGAAAATCGGTAACATTCTTGAATCCTCTTATCTCTGATTTATCCTATAATCCTCTTTGCCAGGAATGAACCTTTAGACGGTTTCTCTTGCTCAAGTGCAGTTATTTTTCTCTTCTAGTAATTCTAAGAAAGAATAATAATATAACGACTCATTCTTGAAGTTCGTTACTTAATTCTCTACTATTTAGCTTAAATAAATGGTATTCTGTAACTTATTAAAATCTATTTAATGTTTAAAAAATTATGCATGAGGACTTAATTAATAATTACTTACAAAAGGATTTCTTAGAATGTTAATAAAAGAATGTTAATAAAAGAATGTTAAAATGTTTATAAAAGAATAATGTTAACATGTTAATAAAGAATTTTTCAAAAAAATTAGGAGGGGGGGGGGAATGCAATATCTAGAAAATTGCTTTTCAGCTCTACTCTGCTTTTGTGAAGTAGGTAGAGATCACACAAAAGGAATCCCATAAAAAATATTTTGAAACTTTATAAATAGATATAATCAAATTATTTTTTACAACATATTAAAGCAGTGCTTCTCAACCTTTTAGTATTCACTGCCCAGTTTTGAATCTTAAATTTCATCTCGCCCCCCACTAATCACCACATACAAAAAAATGCATACAATAATAATGTATTTTGAGTATTTTGGCGCTAAACCTACACTACAACCTCAATTTTGAACTTTATAAATTATCAAGAATACGGAAATTTATTGACATTTTGCAACACCGATCCTCAGCATTGAAAAAACAAGAATCCTATGCCTTTTTATTGCTCTTGCGTCCAGCTATGTCTTACATTCTCACGGTTTCGCGAGAAGTTTCGATTTGTCTGGAATTTGTCTGGTCAGCTTAAAAGTTAAGTTAGGAACATGTGCAGATGTGAACAAATGTTTTCTCATAGGGAGAAGGAGAAAGTTCTATGACGCCAATTTCAATTCCAGACAATCTCATTCGAGTCGATCCTTCTATCGCTATTGAATCTATTCTGAATGTGTATGCTACACATATTTTAGTGTAATTGCAATTCACCGTATTAAATATTCACGGCAGCAGACTTATGCAGAATCATGGATAAATTTTTAAGCGGTCGTAAGCGAGCATTAGACGATAGACAAGCATCAAGTACGCTGACGAGCGGGGTTCCGAAAATAACATCAAGAAAATATTCTCAAGAATACTTAAATTTTGGGTTCACTAGTACTGAAGTAAATGAAGAAGAAAGGCCTCTGTATATCATTTGCTCAAAGATGTTGGCGACACGACAGCATGAAACCTAATAAATGACATTTGGAAACGCTTCATAGTGAGTACGTAAACAAACCCAGAGAGTTCTTCGAATTAAAATTAAAATCATATGAAAAGCAAAAATCATTGTTTGAAAAAACTTTGTCTGTGAATGAAAAAGCTTTAATTGCCTCTTACAAAGTTTCATATAAAATAGCCAGATGTAAAAAGCCTCACACCATTGGTGAAGAACTTATTTTGCCAGCCGTAATTGAGATTGTAGAAATTATGTTTGGAGATAAATTTGCAAAACAATTGCAGTCTATACCTCTTTCAAATGATACTGTAGCCCGTCGAATTGCTGATATAGCTGAAGATGTAGAGTGTCGGCTTTTGTCGAAGTTACGTGACAAATTGTTTTCAATACAACTCGATGAGGCAACAGATAGTAATAAAGATGCTCATTTCATTGTCTATGTTAGATTTTGTAATGATTTGTCAGTAGTAGAAGAATTACTTTTCTGCAAACCAATAGAACTCAAAGCAAAAACACTCGCATTATTTGCTATCTTAAATAATTTTATGAACGAGGCAAACAAAGAATGGAAAAATTGCATCGGAATATGCACCGATGGTGCTCGTTCTATGTCTGGTAGATTCCAAAGTATTCAAGCACTTGTGAAACAAAAATCGCCACAGTGCATGTGGAAACATTGCATGATCCACAGAGAAGCTTTGGCTACCAAAGAAGTGAGTCCTGGTTTGAATATTGTGTTAACTACGGTTGTAACCGTAGTAAATTATATAAAAATGGGACCCCTGAAATCGGGAATCTTTTCCGCACTTTGAAAAGACATGGGTGCAGTACATTCAACGTTACTATTTTATTGCGAGGTAAGATGGTTATCACGAGGGAAATTTTTGCAACGTGTTTATGAATTAAGGGAAGAAATCGCCGTTTTCCTAGAAGAGGAAAACAGACCGGAAGCTGAGAATTTTTGCGATAGTTTATTTGTGATGAAATTGAGCTACATGGTCGACATATTCGAGAAATTAAATAACTTGAATCTTCAACTGCAAGGAGCAAATACACATATATTGGATACGAGTGATAAAGTTAATGCTTTTTGTAGGAAATTGGAATTGTGGAGCAGAAATTTTAAGCAAGAAAACTTAACAATGTTTACAAAATTTAAATGATTGTATCAAAATTTATAAGGCTGAAGAACAACATGTAAAAGTTGTTTTTGTAACCATTGAAAATCATTTAGCAATGCTAGCAAAGAATTTTAAAAAGTATTTTCTTGCTGAAGACAAACTGGTATCAAGTTACAAGTGGGTGAGGGATCCATTTCAACATACTCCCGAAGGACTCTCAATTGAAGAAAAAGAAACCGTCAGAGACTTCATGGCAAGCGGCGAAACCGAAAGACAATTTAGTAATAAATCACTCTTTGAATTTTGGGCAGGAGGGGATGATGAGTTTTCTGCACTAAAAACAAGAGCATTTCGCATTATACTACCATTTTCAACATCTAGCCTTTGTGAAACTGATTTTCTGAGGTGGCTTCTTTGAAGACTAAACATAGATCTCAGCTAAATACAGAAAAAGAATTGAGAGTGTCTATCTCTAATATTAAACCCTCCTTCGAAAAACTTTGCTCTGCAAGACAGGCCCAAGGAAGTCACTAATAATAATTAAATTTGTTTGTAATTTTGTATGTTGTTTTAATTTAATAAGTTATTTATTAAATATGTCGAAATGTATTTTGTTTTGTATGTGTGTGTGTGTGTTCTTTCCTTTCAGTCACTTAATTTTTTTAAATAACATTTTCTCTTGGACATGCTCGCGCCCCACAGGTTGAGAATCACTGTATTAAAGTAAAAAAAAAAAAAAAAAAAACTATGCGGTGCAAGGGAATCACACAAACAGTCGTTAGAAAATCATTTTAATATTTAAGGAATAACGAGAAAGTGCTTTCCAAATAAAATAAACATTAAATTACACATGGAATTTTTTTTAAATAATTATTTTCTCATTTTAAATGCAAAATTTCAAAACGCACATAAATCAATATTATTTGTCGTGATCCAAAATGTATATTTCCTTGAAATGAGCTAATTCAAAATCATTCTCATCACTCAGATATTAGAATTGATTTAGTTTACGAATCTATATATTTTATTTAGGAATATTGGGATTATTTGACGAGGAATATATATGAATTGTATAGCATACACTCTGTATTAGTGCACTATAGAAAAATGTACAACGATGTTAT
This sequence comes from Argiope trifasciata, assembly GCA_026543055.1. Classification (NCBI taxonomy): domain Eukaryota; kingdom Metazoa; phylum Arthropoda; class Arachnida; order Araneae; family Araneidae; genus Argiope; species Argiope trifasciata. The sequence goes on along the minus strand of JAPMOQ010053704.1, from coordinate 925,228 downwards.
AGTGACACCACCTCTGGAATTTATATACTGCATTAAAAATCGGACAAAAATAAGGATGCATAAAAAAGGATTGCCCCAAAACAATTTGGCTGTATTTAATTGTCCATTTTTGCAGTTGTATTTAAGCAAATGCAATATCAAATAACTTGAAGCTTGAGAATGAAATAAACATTTAGATTCGCTTTCATTCTTGGATTTTTTTCTCTTGTTCTAAAACAGCTGTGATTATAATTATTAATTGATTTTCCTGGCTTTGCATTGTGAAAGAAAATATATTCTTCTCATATATTAATAAAAATTTAACTAATCTTTAATTATCGTTAAAGCAGGTTAAAAAATTCTTAGATATTCACCAAAATTTTAAATATAAACTACATCAGTTCATAAGTATTAGCAGTTTAGTTACATCAAATAAATTTCAGAAGCATTTCAGAAGACTATATAACATAAACATCAGTTATGAGAAAACAAAAACAAATTAAACGTTGCGCCTCATTGGATTTCTACTCGCGCATAAATCTTTTAATAAAATCATTTTATAAAAAGATGTATTGTATTTCCCAATAAAATTTATGTTAAATAAGTTTAATTTATCACCTGAAATTTAATTTTTAATTAAAATGTTATAATAACTCCACCAAGCAATATCTTTTATTTCGTAACTAAAAATTAAAACAATCCAAACGATTTCTAAAAGCCACCAAAAACTATGTTTTCAATGTCATTAAAATAAAAACATAGAATTCGATAATTAATGTTATTCAGAAGGAAATAAATATAACTATTCAAATTATTTATAATATTTTAAATATATTTTCATTATATTGAAAAGGCAAAGATACAGTAAAATAAATATTTTTTATGGATATAAAAATAATTCTAAATTAATAATTAATAAAAAAAATAAAACTTTAATCCTTATGAATTATTATTTATACATCAGAAGATTTTTAAAAATCAAATTAATAATAAAAAACTATTCAAAAATTTACTTTCCTTTTACGTACAAACACGAATCCGAATTTAAGGATTTTCTTTTTCATTTGTGAAATCTTTTTAAATCTGAAATAGAATAAAATAAGAAGTCTTAAAAATATGTTGCCGCAACTTTCCTTTATAACTTTCTTTTACGCTACTTGTTAAAAATTAAAGGCAGGAGAAACTAGATTTTTCATCATAAATATTTAATGCTATTCCATTCCGATTTTCATTCTTATTGAATTAGAAAAAATTAATTATAAAACTTTTAAAAGCTTTTCAGAATCAAATGAATGTCATTAATTATATTCGACTTTTTCTGCAATCAATGAAATATGAAACATTTTACAAAAATGCAAAGATTCAACGAATTATTTATGCGTTAATAACTGGATTTAAATTGAACAGATTGTAAAATAAAAGCAATACGATCTTATGAATATAAATTAATTAATTTTTACGTTTCTCTCGTTTGTTTTTTCCTTACACTGCCAGCAGTTTGTTGAATTATTTTCAATAATTGTTATTTCCAATTTAATTTAGTGCGATCATAATTTGATATAATTTCAATTGTTAAGCTTGTTATAATAATTAATTTTATTGAAATGGATTAATTTTCATAATGCTTTTTAAACCATGAATATGCATTAATTAAAGTTCATATATTTTCAGTTAGATAGGGAAAACTCAAGTTATTTCTGTTCTCAAACACTTTAAAAAAAAAACAAGGTTCTGTTTAAGAAAGAGCTCTTTCCTGAAAATATTAAAAACGAATCCTTGAAATTTCTCCCTTACTTCCGATCTTAATTTTGTATCTGAAAAATTTGTACAATCCATCGTCACCTTAAAAAATTATTTTCAGTTGACAAGGTTAAAAAAAAAAAGATAAAATGAGAACATTCAGTTACGATAAGAGTTCATTTTAAATGAAAATTTTCAAATTAGGATAACTTTCTTATTTTAGAATAATAAAACAAGTAATAATTGAAAGGCCAAATTATTTATTATTTATATACATGACTCAATTGAGAGATATTTGCAACTTAATGTTGAATGAAAATAATCTTTTTTTTTATATGTCTACCAGGTATATATTTTGACTGTGTCCATTTTGGACAAAATATTTTCAACAGGTTCATTAATATTTGTAGAAGTTAAAAAAAATTATTTGGTCAAGGTATTGTCAAGGATTTTGTAGCGGGATCAGAATTTAAGGGTCAAAACCCGATCCATCAAATATACAACATGAATATACGCCTGATGCAATTCAAATATTATATTTAAGGTCTAATGTCTCCATATGGTGCAAAACAGAAGTTTGAAGATGGGATTGATATGTTAGTGATGTTCACATCATTTGTTTTTAGTTCAAAGTAGCTGTCAGTTTCAAAATAAGCCTTTTTTACTAAAAAGAGACTATGGACTTTATTTTGAAATGGTGTTAATAATGTTAATATTATTTGCTGTTGTTCAATTTGGAATTAAGTTACGTAAGGATCAATGGCAATCATTTTCATTTTATTAATTATTAATTATTTTCGGTTTACCAACTGTTTTGTTGAGAACTAAAAAAGTTAATATTATATCAATTATGCATTACTTGATGTTCATAATTCTTTCAATAAAGTATTTTTATTATGTGAGAACAGGATATTGTTTTGGTTTGATATATTGAAGCCTCAAAATTCATAGGCAACAAATGATCGAAGACTCAAAATTCATAGGCAACAAATGATCGAAGAATCAAAATTCCTCGGCAACCAATTGACGATTTCTAGCTTCTGAGGCATTCATTTTTCGCTTTTAGAATTATTAGAAAATAATGCAGACATTTGGTAATTTATCGCCTTAAATTCACCTTTGGTAATTTATCAAGAATTGTCTTAATTAATTTGTCCTTAACCAGTTTAAACCAGTTAGAAATAATCACGAGTCCATATATATTTAGAAAAACGATGATTTTTTTTTTTTAAATATCAAAATTGGTTGAGCTTTAAAAAATTTGTTTGCTGGCTAAAAAAAATCGAAAAAGAAAGTTAACAAATATATATATATATATATATATAATACAGACAGAGGGAGAGAGGCTGATAGAGAAGTCTCGTGATTGTTTTAAACCGGTTTAAATTGACTAGCGATTTAAATTAATTAAGACAAATAATCAATTAAAAATAATGATGTTTTCACATAATTTTAAAATCTCACATTTCTTGATTTTTTTTAAAAACGTTAAACTGTGCTAATGTTAAATTGTGTTATTTCATTAGCAGTATAATAATTACATTTATTCTTTGGATAAACTTTCTAACATAATCAAAAAGTCATTGGAGTAGGATGTTTTTTTCCATCATTTATCTTTGAATTATAAGTTATTTTTTCACTGCTGCATTTTCAGTTTCCTACATTTCATGTTAGTTGGGTTGATAATAGATAAAGACTTTATTATTTAGTTTTGAGTAATAAAATAAAATAACATTGATTAAATATTAGCAGAATAATAAAAACCGTTTGAATTTCATTGCAATAACGAAAAATGTCGCTGTAAAATCAGAAAGAAAATTAATGCATCTAAGTATATATAACTGAAACAATTTTTTTTTCTTGTGGCGTTTTTATTTCGTAAGCTATCGTCAGACAATATAAAAAATTTACACGTAATGTAAATAAGCGGCATAAGTGAAATTTTGAATCGCGCAAGCACTCATATTATGTGATGCGGCATGTAGTACACATGACTCAATGATCATTCAAATCGCTTGACATAGAATAATATTGGATCTACATCTAGCGAATTTCATACATTGTTACTTTTTGGGTAATAAGTACTCAAGCAAGTATTTTTTAATTAAAATTTAGATTACATATTTAAAAATTATATTTTAATATTTTTCTTCAATAATTTTAGAATGTATCATTATATAATTTTATTATTATTTTTTATATGTAATGCATTTTTACTCCCCTTTCTGTGATTTTAATCTTCATTTTATAATTTTTTTTCTTCCAATTTTTAAATTCTAATCATATTTTGCTAAAAATGTTTTATTCCTATTTCAAAACGTTGATTTGATAAATTATGCATTTTATTCTATATGCACATTGCAGCTACTATTTATTATGTTATGTAAATATTATGTTTTTCAATGTTTTTTATTGTCCTTATATTAACTCATTTATTTCTGCCTATCATGGCTGTAGTTTGTATCTGCTTAATATACAGAGCCGAGATAGCCTGATTGGGAGGATGTTGAATTCGCATCCCTTAACTTGTGAGTTCAAACCCCGCAGGCAGAAGAATCTCCTTGTGTGTGGTGATTGGCGCATTTGTAAATCTGTTGTGGTCACAAAGTCCTAAATGTCGAGAGTAATACCACTGGAGGTACTAGTTCAGAGGCGATCGTTCTCTGATCCAGGTCTAAATTACGATCTGTGCTTGAGTAAATGAAATGTATGAATGAAATCAGACACTTAAACATGGTTGTGACCTTGTTTGCAAACGTAATTCTGATCCTAGATGGCGCTACTGAAAAAATAAGAGACGCGCAATTCAGATTAAATCACAATGGCTCTTTGGTTGGCGGGCTTGTCAATGACAAGTGCCATTAGAAACAACAACATGATATACAAGATATTTTCTATCAACTGACTCTTTTCAGTTTTATTATCTCATTTCTTTCTGCCTTTGTTTGTTGTAGTTTGTGTCTATATAATATGAAATATTTTTTATACCTACCGCCTCATTTCAGTTTTACACCTTTAGTGTGAGCTAAATGTGGGGCGAATAATGATAAAGATACAAACTAGATATTTTGATTCGATTTTAATTTTTGTATTTGATGCAAATAACATTTATACTGCATAATCTAATGATATTCTTCATATATATTTTAGATGGAGGATTTAAAAGCAGCCAAAAAACTGATGAAAGATGTACGAGAGGGTTTAAACGAAATGCCAGATACAGTGCCTTTGGTGACGAAAAGAGCATTGTGGCGAAATGTGAAACGAATGTATAAAATTATCCAAAAAGAAGTAAAAATTGTTGAAGACATGAAAGAGCAACTGGAGCGAAAGAATCCTGACAGAAGTTTGAAAAAATATGGATACTGGAGGTAGTGAAATGAATGGCGCTGAGTTGGTGCGATTACATTGTTGTGAATGAAAGTTTGCGTTTAACTCAAGTTACCTGCTGATGCTGAAAGGACATCAAGTTTTTGTTTGATATGTTTGATAAAAACATATCGATCAACATAACATTTTTTATTTTCATTAAATAAATATAAAACTTAATGTGTTTTTAATTTTATTAGCTAGATTTATGTAAGAAGACTACCTATTACAATGGTTCTCAACGACAAGACTAATGAAACATTTCTTCAGTTCTTCGCCGATCATGGTTTCTAGAATCCCAAACCACCCTTATGCATATAACGCTTTGCCCATGTTAGCTTGTGAAAAAGATAATTTTGCTTGGATTTTAACCTACTTTGAATATGTTGTTAGAAATGTAAAAATCTCGGAGGAGTTCGTAAAGTTCCCATCCATCTCAATGAAAGCATTGAAATTTTCATTTTGTTATAATTTTCTTAAAATTGGAAATAGAAAAATACAATCTAATTAGTGCCTATTTTAGACGAACAACTTTTGTATTGAAAGTTTTTCGATATTTACAATATCTGAGAAGTTATGGACAGAAAAGTGATTAACAAGCCTTAATTTTGACTATTTTTAACATCAGAAATTCTTGTGCTAGACAGTCACTTACATGTAAAGGAATATACCTTTGCCTTTTAGCTTGTCTTTTCTTCCTTTTATCTATTAATTATTTTTGTATATTAACAATTGATTATTAATTTGCTTATTAATTAAAAAAATTGAACTTTTTATAGAAAAAGGAATTTAATTAGAACAGCTTTTAAAATATGAATATAAAGGCAGCTGAGATTCAAAAAAATTTTCCTTTGACTATTTAATTTGTAATAAATTTTATCATGCAATACATTTTTCTCAAATTACCATACAGATGAAAAAATTAAATTTAACTAACTAATAAGCTTATAATTTATTTTTGAAAATAATAAAATAATGCATTTTCATCGTGAGCATGCAGGTGAAAGTAATTAAACTCTAGAACATCAAGAAAGATACGAAAAATCAGTTACAAAATTCTACTTTTACAGATATGAAATAAGTAAAATAAAAATGCTATATTTAATTTCAACAGTTTGTTTGCTTTTTGTTTAATTAAAAATGCCTGTTATATAAATGCCTATATAATATAAGCTAATATGCATTTCACAAATGTATATAGCTTCATTATATAACTTATAAAGTGTGGATTTCAGAAAAGCCGCATAATATAGTGTGTTAAACCTTTTTGTTATTTATTATCTAAAACTTGAATTAGTTAGCATTTGATAATATCTATATAAAATTAATAATGGAATTAAATAAATTCTAGACATATGAATTAGCAACATTATATATTAGTTCAATTTACTTTCAAATTTAGTTATTTCAACAAAAACATTAATAACATTTACGCCATTTATATTAAATAGCATTAGCATCATCACATCAAAAAAATTCTTCAGAATATTACTGATGATTACATTTTAAAATTAAATATTTCATCTTCAGTTTTTATGTTTTCAAAATTTCAAAATAAAATGTAAAAATAGTTTTTTTATGTTTTTAAAATAAAATGTAAAAAGGTTTTTTTTAATGTTTTCAAAATAAAGATATTTCATCAAAACCTTCAACGTAAAAAATTATAAAGGCTGATATTATTGAATTATTTTTTGCAAATCCTTTTTTACGCCTTAAAGTTTAACCTTTTCCTTATGGAGAGCTATATGGCTATATTTTTTTCGGCGATTCAAAAAAAAAAAAAAAAAAAAAAACTAACAAAATATGAATTACTTGATTGGAATTATCTCTTTTTTTTATATAAAATCCAAATTGCTTTGATAGGTTTTTCTTCCTTTAACATTTTTCAATGCTGAAAAATATCTCAGAACTTTAATCAAGACCTAGTGATTTTTTACAAATATTATTTTTCATCCTAACTCAAAAAATTTCTATTTATTATCTTCAGATGAGTACTTGACGATACTTTTTTTATGACTTGTTGATCTACTTAAATACTTCACTTTTTAAGTCAATCAGCAGCTGTATAAAAATAGTTTAAAAAAAAATTGCATTAAGAACACATTTTTGAGGTATGTTTTTCAAACAACGCTATTATTATCCCTCATTATGCATCAAAAGAAAATGAAAAAAAAAAAATATCTCCAAGATTTAAAAAAATAGGTCAAATTTCTTAAAAAATAATTGAAAATATATTTCTTTCCGAAGCATTAAAAAATATCATGTAATTTGATAATGAAATTCGATCATATATCATGAAATTTTATAATTCAACCATTAAAAATTAAATCAAAAGTATATTTTGTATTCGCTATTGTAATCGACTGTCTCAGGCCATTGGTAGTCTTTTTATTATTAAAAAAATTCAATAAAGGCCAAGAAAACAGCAATTACACTGCTACTGAACTTTTCACTTTTCAACAATTAATTTTAAATTAAACCTTTCTCAATGCAATCCTAGTACTTTTAATAATTGGGCTTGTTAATGAATCCAAGGCGATGCTTCTGAGCTGTTTGCGGTTTTTTAAAAAGTGTTTGTAAAAAAATTGAGAAAAAGGAATTCAATTTAATATTTTAGAAATGTCGAGATTAGTTCCCCTTCTTAACCCCAGGTGGTAGAGCATTCCCTTTGTTTTTAAAACTATGCAAAAAAAAAAAAAAAAGATGTATTGTTTTTGCTTTGTAGCCAAGTAAAGAAGACGTGAGTGAGAGCTATGAGTATCTCTTGAGGAAAAGCAAATCAAATTTATTTTAACGATCATGAGGAATTCCAGTGTTTAATTTATAAAGAAAATCTTTTTTGTTATCTTGAAGAAATATTCATAACCTTGATATCGAATTGCTTCTCTAAAATTGTAAAAACATAAGGTGTGGCTGGCTAGGTGTAAATAAATGATTGAATAGTGAAGAAAACTATTTTCTGATTTTTCTCATGTACAATCTTCTATTTTTTGCAAACAGGAGCACAGAGCACATGCTACCGCACAGTGCAGAAGTACTTCGTTTGGGAAATGTGTTCTACATTCGACAATAAACACCTTAAAAAATATTCGAATATCATAAGAACACACACCTCGATGAAATAAATTTTCAAGTTAATTTACAATAACGAATATCATTTTTATTGAAAAAAATTCATGTTAAATATGCAAAATGCACAAGTGTTAATATTAAAAAAACAAACACCATTATTTCGAATTTTTGTGAAAAAAAGAAAAATAAGGTAAAACTAATACTTCAAGAAATGATATTGAATATACGTTTGCTTTATTATGAGATAAATACCCTGAAAGGAAAAGGTTTAATTGTGGCAGTTTCTGGGCTTTGTCTATTCTCACACCTGGATGAATTTCTAGGTACATTCTTTATACAGTTTAGTGATAATCAAAATTAAAGAATTAAATGATATATAGACAAACTAGTTAAATGATTTATGGAAACATTCCGAAAGGAAAAGGGTAATATCATGCGCAAATTACCTGAGAAAGCGTCAGAAATGGTATTAAACTCTTTGAAACTATTGTAAGAATGAATGCACAGAGTGAAAGCATCTAAGCTACAAAGCAACCTATAAAAATGAGTATTTTATCTATTAATTTGAAACATAACGGTAATAAAACGCTGTTTGTGATTTCATGAAGCTGATTCTCTAGAGGTTTTCTTTTTAGAAGTTACAAAAGGGAGCTTGCGCTCAAAAAAGACCTACTTTTTACAGTTCACTTCAGTTTACTTCTCAGAGAAAATACCAATAAACATGCCTCAAAGAGCATCGATTCTAAACAAGAGATAGGTGAATAATTATTTACTTTCTAATTGATCTTTCATGTTACTCCACTTTAATTCTTGGTGCATTTGCGTAGGCAGATTCAATAGTTATCCTTTAATTTCCTAGAACCAGCAGGAGTGATGTCCTCTAAACTTTCTCACATACTCTGTAACAAATGTACCTGTATGTCATTAACCTCATTCTACTGGCGGACAAAAGTTAATAACTTATTAGCGAACAATCCTTGACGAATGACTGCTGAAATGTGGTTAACACAGAAGTACCAGAACATCTAATGTTTATTTTGATTGTATTTTTTTCCTTTTGGTTGAAAAAAAAATTTGTCACAAAACTACAATTGTAATCGCAAAATCATATACCAAATTTCATAAATTTATGCTTTAATATTTTTGTGAAAGTACCGACAGTTAGATAGCCAATTCAAATTCCAATTTGACAATCCAAATTTGACAAATGCCTACATTTTAGATGTTAAATATGAGTAGAAAATTTGCTACATCTGATTATTTTCATTTTGTAATTATTGTGTTAACTGATAACTAGCCAGCAGGATATATATATTTCTTCTGAATGAAGTTCTTAAAAAGTTTGTTTGAAATATATATTGTCTATAGTTTTAATGTAATACTAAATTTCATTTAGTATGTGGTCTGTGCTGCATTTATCTAGTTCAAAGAGATTTTGAGTTATTGCGTTGACAGAGAGACATACATACAGACATAAGAGTACAGATGTATTGGCAGAAACACAAAGTTTAAAAATAAAATGCGTTTTTGGGACTCGAATTCTTTAACGATTGAAATACTCACTCTCTGTATATATCGTTTGCCAGAAAATAAAGAGGACTTTTTAACAGCTGTGAGTATTAGCAGATTTCGAACTAGGCATCTGTCTTGTTGGTAGATAAGAAATGTGGATATTTACTAAGAAGGAAATCATAAGCAATTCGATTTACTATCGAATCTTTATTCTTCTAGTTGCCCATTAGGCAAGTTACAAAAAGAAAAAAAAATTCTTTGAATTATAAAATTTTAGGATTTTATAAATGATTTATTATGTGTAAATTTCTAAGATGCTATATTCTCTTTATTAAGGAACATCGAACTTCATTTTCAATGTCATTTAAAAACAGGAATGTGATTATAGATACTTAAAAATTAATTTTATTTTATAAGTCAATAAAATAAAATTGTTTAGCCTAATAATTTTAAATCATTAATATGTTGAAAATATATTAAATTTTGAAATTGAATTCGCCAATTTATTAAAATAATTTTTTTATAATCTCATTGATGGAGTTGAAAGTATATTTCAAGTGACAAATGAAGAGATAACTTCAAAAAAAGAGAGATCAAAGAACCTAATTTTTAACATTTCTTTTTTCTGTTGATTTTGTTTTTAAAGAATGCAGTGCTAACATGTCATCTAGTTGATGAATGTCTGGAAAGAAGGAATATTTCTTGATTGGATCAGCCAACGAGAATCTTAAATCTTCTTGAGCTTGTTTAAATCTTCTCATTAAATTTTTCGGATACCTCACCACTTTTCAAGCCATCTGGCTTCAGAAAGTAGCATTGTACAAAGTATCATGCTGACACCGGCAGGAACGCACAAAGATAAACGTTTTCATTATGTATTCGTATGATGAGTATGATGTGACAGTATTAGCATTTCCTTGCCAAATTATTTTGTCTCAATATTACCGTTGATTTAGACTTTAGCTGTCTTTATTATCTTCATGTTTGAATCCTTGTTTACAATTGTCCGCTTTCATATTTTTGTTCATTTTGCCAGTTTCAAGGTCATTTTTGTTTTATGTTATACATTCTATACACAAGAGTATCTTCTTAATGTGATTACTTCGGGATTTAAGAATTTTTAATAGCTTTAAAGATTCATAATAATAACGGAATTGGATAAAATTCTTTGTATTTTTACAATTCTAGTAGAAAAAAATCCGCATTTTAGCGTTCTAGAGATAATAATTCAAATTCAAGGAAAAGTTCTATTTTACCAAATAATCGTCTTGTAAACTGATCTGGGAAAAATTAAATCCATTTAGGTCTTTCTCGATTAGTGTAGAATGAAAGTTGGCTAGCCCTCATCATCTGACCATGGTTCAAAATTACAAGACAAATCTCGAAATTTCTCGCACATTATTTCGAAAGAAGTAAATATAACAAAAATAAATCCATCCCACTTTTACGCTTTTAAAAAGAACAATGGTCTTTCCCTTTTTGAGCAGTTTTAAAAGTGGTGTAAATCGGGAAAAAAGCGTAAATCGAAGCAATCATTTACATAATCTATTGGTGCAAAAAAATAAATTGTAAAAGAAGGGAAACTATAGGAAACTCAGAAGCGAGAAAATATTTGTTTTTAATTTAAAGAGCAATTCAATGCTGATATTCGTAAATAAGTTCGAAAACTTTTTAAGATAACCAATAAATATAGATGAGCTTATAATGAATCAGTGACATAACAATAATAAATTGCGCCTGTGACACAATGTTTATCCTTCACTACCAGTCAATTCCCATTCTTCTGTTTATTAAAAGAAATGGAAAAATATTGTCCTCATGATGCCTTCCAAATAATAGTGCACAGGATGTCTATATCCTCTCTTTCATCTTATCCTCTGTTCTGAATATATGTATTCCTAAGAGCCCCAACAGAGTAATTGAACAGGGACTTTTATTTTTTACTGTCATATGTCGTTTACTAGAAAGGAAATTCCTCTTGACAGAACATATCAAAATACAAAGGGACCTTATTGCCTCGCAGTTAAGCGAAAGGAATAGCAGAAATGAAATCACGAATTTCAAAGGAAATTACTTTCTGTTTATGGCTTCCATTAACGGCCAATAGATGGCAGTAAAAACAAAACGTTCAGCACAATCGTTAAGAACTCAATATCCTTTCAGAATATCCAGTTAAAAGCTAAATTAAGAAATTTATTCTGGTAGCAATAAAAATAACTAAAGAAATCCCATAAAATGAAATTAATAATGGTCCAAATATATCTTTATAATGAAAAAGGAAGAAAAAAGACATTTACGAGGAATACTACAATATTTTATGGGCGAAACGGATTTTTAATGTCCAGCAGCTGTAATTTCTTGATATAACTGAAGACTTCATTTTTACATTGCTTTATTTTTTATTATTTTCTACTGTTTAAGAAAAGATATTTGAATGTGTAATATCATTTTTTTTTTCATTTTACTCAAGTTTTATCTTTTGAATAATAAAAGATGCTCAGTAACAATATTTAAATCTTTTATGAAAAATAATTCTTTTTTTAATGTCACGTTGTTTCTACATTGTGCATTGTGACTTTGTTTTGAATTTACCATTAGTAATATTTTTGATAAAGTTAATATTTGTAATTTAATTACTTAGTAACTGTATCCATAATGCATAGTAAAATTTGAACCAAAGTATAAAAAAGATTTACATACCTTTCAATGGTGTAGAATCGCATAATTTTTTTCCTTAAAACATTTTTTTGTTTTAAATATGTAACTGTGAATATATATATTCATAGAATCCTTTTTAAAATATGTAGCAGACATATTACAATTGCAATATGTTATTTTCTTTATAGCAAATTTCACCAACATTTTAAAACAACAAGCACTTTTATTTGCATTGAAATCTAAGAAACAGCTGTTTTATAGCCTTGATTTCACTATAGCAATATAATCACGGTTCCAAGTGGTGGAAAATAAAACAAATAAAAATTTTGAAAGTAATTTATAAAGTAACAGTAATTTTTTTTTGATATGTTGGAAAGTAGAAGATTCTACTGTCAGAAATAAGAATTTTTAGAAAAATGAAAAATAAATTCTTTTTCCCCTCCTTGCATATAAATAACTTAAGGCATAAATGTTTTTTAAACATATCATTACTTCGCATCTGTTTTTAAAAAATGCATTTTCTTCTCTCTAGTAACAGCTGCTTTCCGAATTCATATATTATCTCCTACATTTTTGTACAAAAAAAAATAAATTTTTATATGATCAGCACAACATAAGATTATTTAAGCCCTTTTGACATTTTAAAAATTTTATTTAGCTGTTATTTATTGTAACAATGGTTCGTTTTCGTTTTAAATAAATATTCATCATCGTTAAAAAATACTTAGTCAATCAATTTAAATGCATCGTAAATATGTGAAAAAAAAATCAAACTTATTTTTACTACATATGATTTGCATAAAATCAAACTAAAGCATTTTAAATAGTTGTAAATCAACTTTTCACACTGTAAAAAGTCGAGATATTTTTACAACAAGCATTCTAAATTTAAAAAATTTCGTATACAGTAGTTTCAAATGTATTTTTCATTTTAGTTTCAAATACGGAAGACTAACTAATTAGTTGGGCCACTTTAACATTTCTTTTCAACTACTAGTTTTTACAATAGTGAGCTTCATCTATACTTATAATAAAGCTCAATATGTGTGCGTGTTGGCGCTCCTCAGGCCAGACTGTTGGACCTACAGCTACCGAATTTGGTACATGTATACCTTGGAGGTCGGGAATGTGCATCTAGGAGCCCTTTTTTTGAATTTTTAATTAGAATTAGAATTAATTAAAATTTAAGCGAAATTTCGACTTTTTTCCGATATAACTTCCGAAAATATTATTGCACAAACATGATTTTTACATCAACTTGAAGATTAAAAAATTAGCTTTCTAATGATATCAGCGTTTTAATGTATAACTTACGCTTCTATTTTTAACGAATTTTTAAAGAAATATTTTAACGATGATTTTTTATCACGTGACTGGATAAAATAAATGAAAACAATGACGGAAGTTCAAATTAAAAAAAAACTATCATCGCAAATCAAACCTAAAGAAATGCAACTTTTAGCACGTAACCGGATAAAATAAAAAATATATAAAATGTGATATTTTCTAAAAAAATAAATACAAAACAAAGGTTTCTATAATCATTTGCAATATCTAAATAATTAATTCAACAAATCTTCTTTATTTACGGTAAACCTGATTGAATTTAGACAGGATATGCATTGAAATCCCAACTTAATGGCAAACTTCTATAATCGTATGCAACATCTGTATCATTAATTCAATAATTTTCCCCCCTTTTTCGCTTTCTTTAAAAAAATATTTTTAATATTATGGCAACATCACCGAAAAAAACATTTTTAATATTTTGGAAGCATAACCGATAGTTAAAACTGACTGATTTATAAAATTAAAGAATATTATTAGGAAAACGTGTTCTTTTAGAACTTTCCGTCCATCATCTTAAAGAAAATATTAATTTCAGGCCAATCAATGCCCGGAATTACTTTAAGGCTAATGAATATGTGATTATATTGAAAATTTTAGAACGCATTACTCATGGCGAACCAGCTGGTCGCCAAAGGCGGCTAGTCTTACATAAATATTAGTCATCTTTAAACAATACTCAATGACTCAATTTAAATGCATCGCAAATTTGTAAAAAAGTTAAATTTATTTCTACTGTTGATAATATTCTTAAAATTCAAACTAAAGCATTTTTAATAGCAGCTTATTAACTTTTCTTACTAACAGAATACAAGTTTTTTTTCCAAAAAAAATTTAAATTTTAAACATTGGTGTAAAGTTATAATATTTTCATATGCATTCTTCATTTTAGTTTTAATTATAAAGGACTTTTGTTATTAAAAAGACATTTAGATTAAAAGCGTGTAATGACTAATCTTCCACTTCACTTATCATTATGAAGATGGTGAATAATATGTCCTAGGATTCCATTCCTTATTTGTTTTAACATCATTTCTTATTTTGCAAGCCATTTCTAACATTCATAATTTCGAGATTTTTAACCTTCTATTTTTAATAAGATCTTTATTTTTACTGGTTTATTTGTAAGTAAAAGGAATTTTCTTCTCTGATTCAGAGCAATTCCATAATTTTTCTTTTTTCGAATGCGAAAATAAAAGAGAAAATGCAGTAATGGTTGAAATTTTTTACTTTCTTATATATGGAGAATACAAAGAGAAAATACTGTAATGGTCGAAAAATTTTACTCTCTTGTATGTGGAAAATACTGAAATGATTGAACAATTTTACTTTCTTGTATATAGAGAATACAAAAAGAAAAATACTGTAATGGAATATTTTTTACTCACTTGCATATGGGGAATACAAAGAGAAAATATCGTAGTTGTCAAAAAATTTGAACTTGAAAAATTTCCATGTGTCAGACCTCCTTGAATCTGAAAGATACATTTTTGGAATTTGTCTGTGAACAAGATAACTCGAAACTGACTTCGTCTAGACTCGTACAATCTGGTATAATGTCTTTATATTAAATTTTTAGATTGCTATCACATATTAAACAATTATATTCAGAGGAAATAAAACCCTCCTCGTACAAGTGAGCACCATAATTACAAAACGTAGAAAGCAAGATAGCAAAAATTTGATACACAGAATTAGCATCTATAATGTAAATCCTTATAAAATTTAGAACAAATCCTCAATGGTTCATCTGATAGTTTGTAATTTTACATGCGTATAAAAATGATAATACAAAAATGTAACAATCTAAGTAAATGAAACTTAGTTTACAACGTTAGCACTTAATATATAGATTTTTTAAAATCAGGCATTGAACTAAATCATAGATCTTTTCATCACAGTGCTGATCGCGTGTCGGTCATTTAAAAAAATATAATTTTTTTCCTGATTCAACTTATCCTCATGATTCAAGTCCTTTTATCCTTCTTCAGTATGTCAATATCATTCAAACAATAAATGAACATAATCTCGTTCACATTCAATGTATCATTATCATTCATTTTAAGTTCATTTGAAAGCTTGTCTAATCAAGTGCCAGGTAAGATGTTATCCTTCTTATTAAATAATGTTTCAAACTATAAAGAGGCCTATCCTCTAACTTCGAAATTTTTTTAAATATGACAATGAAAATTGACAATTTATATACAAATCTTATACAGATATATATTTTTTCTCAACTACTCTAAGGTTACTTGAAAATAACAATCATATATTTAATCTTATGGCTCAAGAGGATCTATTTAAATGGTTATTGGCCCACACACATGCATGCATTTAAGCACATATACACAAATACATGAACACTGCTGTAATTTTTGTAATTTCTCTGTGCAATAAGTCTCCTGACAATGAAGAGAGTTTTTAGAAACTCTAAATGAACATTGAGACAACGCTCCCCTAAGCGACAAAAACGAAAATTCATAAAACTGCTATTATATTGTCGAAATATCGATTAAAAGAGAAGATGCGATATTCTTCTAGAACATTCGAGGATTTGTTTCTCAAGCTATAAAAACCTAAGAAACAGAGGGATGTAATCAACACTAAGAAATTGCCCGGGATTGGCGGTATCAACAATAAAATGATTAACATTTTATTGGACAACATCATATTTGAGCTTACCATTTATTTCACAAAATCCTAATTTTGGACATTTAACTAAAAGATGGATAACCGGAACTATCGTACCGATACACAAATTCGGTAAAGACCCAGCCAAACGAGTCAACTACAGTCCAATATCGCTTCTATCAGCCAACTATCAGAACTGGTTATCTTGCTTAGACTTAATAAACACCTGAAAGAGAATAATATTCTAATACCTGAGCAATTTGGGCTTAGGAAAAAACTCTCAACTACCCACCAACTATATAGAGTCACTGAATATGTTGAAGAAGCATTCGATAACAAACAAAAAGTAGCAGCTGTTTTTCTCGATGTTCAAAAAGCGTTTGATCGGATATGTCAATTTTGGACTGATTTATAAATTAATTTACTATAATGTACCCCACTACCTAGTGCAAATAATTTATTCCTATCTCAAAAACCGAAAATACAGTGTAAAAATCAGAAACGAACTCTCCTCGGAAGAAACTATACTTGCAGTTGCAGGTGTTGCATAAGGGTCCACGATAGGCCCAATGCTGTTTTCCATTTTCATCAACGACTTATTTAGACAATTTAATAGCATGGTATATATTTTCGCAGATGACAAGGCTATTTTAGCAAAAAATAAAAATGCCAACTTCATCCAAATTGCACTAAACCGCCACCTTAAAAAGATTGAGGAATGGTTCAAGAAATGGAAGATATCCATTAACGTGAACAAAACTGAGGCTATTATATTTTATAAATCGTCGAAAAAGATTAACTACCCACAGTTTAAACTCAATGACAAATATATCCCGTGGTCTCAGAGCTGGAAATACCTAAGTGTTATTTTGGATAGGAAACTCACATGGAAGCCCTATTTCATATACATAAAAAATGTTCCCCCCTAATCTCAAGGAACTCGAAAATGTTTAGAGAAAAACAAGTTACTTATTTAGAAGCCTATTTGAGTCCAGTACTAACATATGCTTGCCCTGTTTGGGAGTATGCAGTCAAAAGCAATTTCAAAATGTTAGAGCAACAACAAAATCAAATACTAAAACACATTTGCAAAGCATCAAGATACCTCTCAAACAGTAAAACACAAAAAACCCTAGACTACCCCTACTTAAAAATATATACGTAAACTGGCCATAAACTTCTTCAATAATCTTCCTAATATTGATAATGAAGCTATCAACAATATCCCTAAATACGATCCCAATCCTAAGATCAAACGTCCCAAAAACATTCTTCTCTAACAAACTCCCGCACACAATAGGAACACGACTTTCGACCATCAGAACCTTCTAAACCAATCAAAAAGCTAGCTTCAAGAACGTTCGTTGACCGATTTTCATTCACCCAACATATAACTCCCAAACTCAGCTGCAGTCCATGTCAAATATAAAAAAGCAATTTTCTAGACAGTCACTTCATTAAGGCGATAGTTTTTTTGCCAAAAAGATGGGAGCTCCGATAGACATATCTTTGAACTTGAATGGGATATAATCAGTAGTGAGTCAAACGAACAGTTGGGAAAATTTTCTTTGAATGTTTGTGCTGTTAGGTTAGCTTATGAGTGTCTTTCTGCCCGTTATTGCAATTGCCATTTGTGTTTTGCTCCTGTAAATGCTTGACTTTTTGTAGAATAAAGCGTCTTTAATTGTTATTAAAACCTAATGGATTTTTTCACAACACAATAAGGATTTAGATTCGAGGAATTTTTCAAAACAGTATGCATTTAAACTTTAAATTTGGCTTAATCACTGTTATGGATTTTCTCCAATTTTTAAACCTGTCTAAGAATATAGTTACAGCTACAGTTTTTAAGTAGGAATTGATATTTACGACTAATTTCTTCTCAAAAGTTATGAAATGGTAAATTAATGGGAGATAAGCCATGAGTCCACTAATTGGGTAATTAATATTGGTTAAAGATAAATATGTGTTTCCTATTATAATAAGTGACTTAAATAATATTAGTTCATATTTTTTGTGTAAAATAACACCTCTTAAAATGTATTGAGGGAAATTAAAAAAATAAATAAAATCCCACCCATTTTTTTATTTAGTAGGACAAATAAATTTTAGTAGGGCAATAAAATAATTTAAAATATTAAACACGCTGATGTTTTAATCTGAAATCGTCTCATATAGAAGAGTTACAAATCTTGTTTTATTGTTTAAGCTAATCAACGACTGTGTCTTGGAAATGTTATGAAATGCTTTTAATGCTTTCATCGAAATGCTTTCAAATAGCCTGTAAGAATTACATTCAATGTTTCATAATTAAGGTTGCTTTAGTATCAGGAGAATGGAACTTTTATTGCTTTTAATGCTACTGTCTTCAGACTATTATACTTAATAGATCAGTAAATCAAGAGTCAGCATAGAATTGAAAAAATTCGTAATTTTTTCATCAATACATTTATTGACTTCAACATAAAAACTAATTACTTACGTCATTTTGAATATTTCTTTTATTGGAAGCTATGAAAATAGTGAAAATTAGCGGTATATAACAATTAGAATGGACATTTTATATACACTGCTGGGCAATTGCTAAGTAAAAGTTATTTGTGCAAAATTGCGTCTCAGATAGCTGACCAATAAAATTAAATTCAAGTTGGGAAGGCATGATCGACCAGAACTCGTTATTTGCATGAAAGGCGTTGCAGACACGCTCATAATTCATACGAAAATTTATGCTGTTTGATGTTTGATCTAAAGTAGTGCAGGATGTCATAAACGTTTTCCCAGTAATTCTGTTTGGTTCTTGCAATAATTAAGAGCAAAATGTCAGCAAGACATCATTTGTGTACCTACTATCGTCAACTACCAATTTGAAGACTAGAAGCAGGTCAAATTGTAACCAATGTAACTGCTGCACTAGTTGTATCAAAGAGTGCCACTCGCGATTAAAGAAGGCCGCCGAAGGTGGAAATGCTTTGCAAAAGCATGCCGCTGGTCATGGTAGGAAACCACTTCTTTAGAGGATCGCTATGTGGCCTTCATGGCAAAATGAAACATAAATTTAACTCCTGGCCAGATAGCTGCAATCCTTGTAACTACTATCGGTACGCATGCTTCTACAAGAACCATCAAAAGGCTATTTAATCATGTTTGCTTGAATGCACATAAGCCTGTTCCTTGCATCCCGCTTCAACCAAAGCCATCGTCAAGAGAGGTTACACTGATGTAAGAAACATATAGATTGGGAATCCCAAATTGGTCTGGAATGATATTCTCAGACTAATCTCGTTTTAGTGTGACAAATGATTCTGGTCACCACTTACTGTGGGAGCATGGAGAATTTTATGCATAAAACTTTGTTAGTCAACGTGATCGGTACGGGTCGGGCGAGATACTGTGGGAAGGCATTATGCACGATATCAGAACACCGCTTTACATCTTTTAGCGACGACGCGTTACATCGCAACGGTATTGTAGAGAGGTTATTCATCTTTTCTTATTAGAGGTTATATTTTTAGAGGTTATTCATTAACATTCATGTTCATCTTTTTACGGGTACTGTAGGTCCAAACTTTTTGTTTATGGACAATAATTCGCGGCCATACAGAAGCGTTGAGGTATATACTGAAAAATAAAAATATTGTCCGTATGCAATGACCATCTTACTCTTCCTACCTTAATCCCATTGCATATGCCTAGGATGCTCTTGGCATGATTGTACTGCTCTTGGCGTGTTTCACAAAGAACCATTCCTCTCTAAACAATACAAAAGCTCAAAATAACCTTGAGAGAGAGGAGAGGGATAATATCCCCCAAGATCTCCTGGATAGTTTAATGTAGAGTCTGGAGAACAGATGTAACCTGTGCATTAATTTTCGTGGTCATCAGACGTCTTACTAAGATACTAATGTCTGCACCACTATGACATGAATATCAATTTTTGTGAGCTGTTTCAAATAATCCAAGGAGCCTCTTTTTTATTTTAAAGTTTACAATTATTCGATGTATCGATATTTGCACCATTTTTTGCTATAATAAATGCACATCATTCTTATTAAATATGTACTCAGTTTCATTTCCTCAATCATTGCCTATACTTAATTATTCCGAAAAACGTAACTGATTCTTAGCAATTGTCAAGCAGTGTACAAAAGGTCTGTGGTATCCTAGTGGTAAAGTTTCGGCTTCGGTACCAGAGGGTTTCATGTTGCAGATCCTACACCACCGAAAACTCGTCGTGTAAGCGGGTCTGGTACATGTCAAATCTATCGGAATCAAACATCCTCCTGTTGGTGGGGTGAGGAAGCTTGGCAAGGGAGAGAACCAGCTCAGATATCGTCTTTGTTATCTGACCGTAACTAAAAGTTATGAGGAACTTCGTAAAATATCCCTAGTGTTAATTTAAAACCAAGACTATAATATACCTACAATAAACTGTATAAGAAAGATTAGTTAACATATTCTAAAAAATTGCTAGAAGATACAATTTATTTTTAATGTAAAAGATTAGCTAGAATTCTATTAATAACTGACTAATTTCGATGAAGGAAAAAAATCATTGCAAACTTCTACTTCCTAAAAAATAGCGCCATATGGCAATATAAAGAATTTTTTGTATTGTAATTTGACTGAAATTTCAGACAGCTAAAAGTGAAACTCGGACCACAAACTACTTGAAAAATAACCTAGGAGTGCAATCAATAGTCCGGGGAGATTGACAGCTAACTCTGCAAAATTAGGTCAACATTTAGCGAATGGAAGCTGTCGGGAAGGCTTTACGACACTACCCTTAATGAGGTTTCTAGACTGTGGTGGAGTAGAGATGCCAAGTCAAACTCCAAGAGCGATTTTGAATTTAATAGAACGCTCACACTTTCAACAACTAAATTCCTAGGAATGCAAGTTTACTATAGATGCCATTTTATTTGCGCGGGAAAGTCGTTTCTGAGGTCTACTGTGAACCCGTTTTGTGGATATAAGGTAGCGAAACTCTTCTAGGAGGCTGATAAGGTAGCAATTTTAGCAGTGAAGCTGTTGACAGTAACATAAATATTTAAACTTTTCGATTAAAGAAGTAAAGTATTTATAGATTTTGAGAAATTTATTCAGATATTTGTTTCAAGCCGTTTGCTTTTCAGTGTATAATATTGAAGAAATAAATAATATAAAGTATTTAACAGAAGAAAGGACATTTTAAATGTATCTGATTGGGTTTATTAATGAAAAATGATTAAACTTTTTTCTGAATTTTTTCCATTGATTTTCTAAATTTATATTTGCGTATTATTATTACGTGCTATTGGCTACCAATAATTACCGCAAGAATAAATTAGAGTGCAATTTTTGGCGATTATTCCCTCTGGTGCAATTAATACACAAATACTGAAGAATGAATGCGTATTTTGGATATCTTTTTTCCATATTAATTTATACTGAATTAAAGCACATAATTAAAATTATAATAACAAAATCGCACAACAATTTTCATATATTTAAATGGCTACTTTAATGAGCTTTCATTTTTATTTATTTGTAAAAGCACAAGATGATAAATTGTCTTCCCTCGTTAAATCTAGTGCCAAACTTGATATATATCAATACTTTAGATGTTAAACTTTTATTATAAATTTTATTCATCCAGTTCTGTTAGTTATGTTGTAATTGATTTTCAGACAGTCGGAAAAACAGATTTTCTATAAATTTCTTTCTTTCAAAATCTGACAGAAATCTACAAATTTAATGCTGAATTTATTTGCCATATTTCCTCCATCTAGCTGAAATGTTTTGATGTTATCGTATTCACAGATAGATTTAATTACAAATGTGCCTTTTCCAAGCACTCAATATTAATCAAAATAATTTATCAACAAGAGCAAAGCCATCGGGAATGATTTCCCTCATACTTTCTAATAAAAGCGAAATCTTTCGTAGAAAATTATGAACCTTTTGCAAAGCCATGGATGCTTTACAGGCCGCTGGCGATTAATAGTTACGAAATATTGATCTTTGGTGTGAATCTAGCATTTTTGTTATTGCGTGATCTTGAGAGATTTTTTCCCCATTGCTCCTTGACATGTGGTTAATACAAAAGTACCCGGAAATAAAATTAGTATTGTAAACTCATTCTTCGCTACTAATTGTTAAAAAATAGATGACGTAACTCCAATTGTTGTCACAAGATCAAACAGATGGTTAACCCTTAAAATTAAGTAAATTTAAATGAAATATTTGAAAAGGTTGACCAAACCTATATATATAATTTTATTGACTTTATTAGCACTCTAGATTTTATTATTGTGTTCATTTGTACTTAGGCAGCAGTGCAAATAGAATTTCTCCAACAGTATGTATTATGAAATTTGATCTGTCTAGTTCCAATAGATCAAGGCGTTATTGAATTATCGTGTTTACAGACAGAAATAATTCCAAAAATGTGTTTCTCGGATTGAGGGAAGTCTGAAACGTGAAGATAAGTTGAAATCTGAGATGGAGTTTTCAGACGAATTTGATACTTTCACTTTGTAACTTTGAATATATGTGTGTAGAAACTTGATATAAGACGACGATATAAGCTTTTGCGAATTATTGATGCGAACATTTTGGACATGTTTGTATAAAACTTTTGAATTCGTTGTTTGAATTTCTTAAAATTAAAACAAGTAATATAAAAAAAATTAAATTCAAGTACTACTTAGGTCAACGAAGAAATTTTTATTTTAGTTAACGTTTATTGAATATTATCAAAAAATTATTGATTTTCGCAAAACTTGAACTCGCATTCTTCACTTTCACGTAAAAAATACTTAAATCCTTGTATTTTACGGATTGAGCAACTTCTTGTTGGTATTAATTTTCCTTATAAACTGCTAAAACTCTATTTAAAGTATTAAAAATGAATTCGATTTAATTAATGAATTAATATTTGAAAAAAAAGAATTGTATTAAGTGCCATCCACTTCAAATTAAAAAGAAATAATTTGAAGAGTGGGTGAATAAAAAATATTTCATTAACGTTTGAAAACGTGAACAATATATATAAATATATATAGGGAGAGTGTGAACTAATAGTAGGAATTGAAAAAATAGATGTTTTCTAATGAGGTGAAGTGAGCTATATGCATTTTCAAGTGCCCTCAATTTATATTGTAATTAAAAATGAAAATGGAAAGGATGTTCGATCCATTTCTATTTTCAATTTATGACATAGCAAACAAGATGTGCTAGGATGCATAAATTGAATAAACAATGAGTTGAAAAACAGCGAATGAACATCGAATATCTTTCGGTCTTGCTTTAATTTCAATCATAATGAATTTCATGTTTCGGTTTAGGAAATGGTTTCATTTTTCTGACTGGGGATTTTAATTTCATTTTTCGGACTGGAGATTTTAACTTCATTTTAGATTTTGATGAAAATGAAATTTTGAAAGGAATTTTTACCCCACAAAAATTAATGTTCCAAATATTTTTTGAATATTTTAAAATGAATTTAATTAAAAACATTTTTGTTTTACTTTTTTTAGATTAATAATAATGCACATCAAGGCAAAGAACAGCTTTTGTAGATTTCGGGTTTATAAATTTGAATTCCACAAATATATTTATAAATCAAACTATGATTTAACTTTTCTTGCTTTTTATCTATCATGCATTTTCTGTTTTGAGAAAATGTCATCGAATTGACTTAAATATGAGGTTATGTTACACTTAATTATTTATAGATTTCATGTCGTTTTTGTATCGGATTATAACATATATGAATGAATTCCCATGTATTCTTATGAAAATATAATTATTTCAAGCGCTAACCTGGATCATAGTTACAGATTAATTCACCAGCAAAATTAAACCTGTTGTACAGCATATAATTTAGATATCAACGATTATTTTAGAAAGCATTTTGCCTCAGAATTTCTCTACAATGTTCCCAAAGACAGCTGTATTTCAAAAATATGTACGTTAGAAATGGTTTTTTATTGTATAGTTTTACTCAGTTATTTAGGACATTGGTCTTCTAAATTTAAAATGGTTTATTCCGTTACTCTCTCTCTATATATATATTATAAAAATTAATGCACTTTGAAATTTCTTGAGACAAGGTGACGTATCATTAATATGTGGTAGGAACATAATTTCTAAGAACGTTTTAAAATAATAAGAATTTTCTGAATAGCATGATTTTCAAATGCGAGCCGCTCGCTTGCGTATTGCGTTTCCCTTTATCTTGTTGCTGCCATATTTCTTTCACAAATACCACTGTAAAGTTCTTCAGTTGGACAGATAGGTCAGGAATTTCTTATAGAACGGTTTGCAATCATAGTTCCTAGATTGGTTCTTAGATGGCTCTGTATTCTATAGTATTTTTTTAATAGTAAATGAAATTGTACTTCATGAACAGAGGTAAAATTAAAGGGTTTCTATTGAACCATCTTTAATTATTACAGCATTACGATACAGAAAGCAAAGTTCCAAGTTGCGATGTCTTCATGTATCGTGCTACTAGTGTACAGTCCTGAGAGATGAATTGTTAAAAATCCAGCATTTGAGGATTCTTAGATTAACAGCGTCTTTCAAGTAGCCCCATAAGGGGAAGTCATAAGGTTTAAGATCCGGGAAATATTGAGACCAATCCATACTAATCCTTGTCTCTCGGGAATGATTTAGAGTGTAACATTCCCTTGCCGCATTCACAAGAAGCGGCATTTCCTGACAGCTGCTCACGACCTTTTAACGAACTCCATTGTTAAAATCTGCCAGATTTCGTGCGGGTGAATCTCCTTATCGCCGACTGATTCGCATCTGGTCATTAGATCATGCATAAAGTTTATAGTGAGGAAGAAACCTATCACAGCTTCAAAGGAAAGGAGTGTCCAGCATTTGGATGCCGGGTGGTCATTTTCTGAAGGAATATCGTTGACACACGTTCCAAAGTGTTCAATTGCTACTACGCGTCATTGACAGATAGTCTCCCGCCACGGAAGACTGGCAGCGCAAATGACTGAGAGTTTGGCTGGACGATTAGTCGATGATGGAAAGCTGACGTGGGTGAATGGAAATTGAGGAGGCAGAGTTTGGACCGAGATAAAGAGCACGTCTTTGAATGCGTGCTGACTAACATCTTGTGCTAGTGTCTTATTGTGTTAATTCTCCAAATTGATAATGAACCATTTCCAAAAAAATTTTAATGATAGACCTCAAAATGTTGTGTATTTACCAAATATTTAACCTATATTAGAGCGAATTGCTGTATTGTAAAAATAAATTGGCTGTAAATAAACGAATTGTCTAAAATTCTATTCTCATATTTGATCAGTCAGGATCAAGCCATTACAAGAACATAGATTCTTTTATTGAAGTATTCCTCAAGGAACTCAAACTCTACACTAATATGGTATGGTTGGATTTTCTTCTTCATGAACCATGAATTCTCTGATGCATCCTCTAGAACTTGAAATCTGATAAGAAATAGCTGTAAAATTTCAATAGGTTAGAATGAATCAATCATTTATGTTGTGGAAAGGGCCCGTTGATCCCTTTATTGGGCAGTCAATCTGAAATTGTAACTTTTGCAGAATGCTGTTCACTAGACACACAAATGAATTTTCAGTGCTTCATATTCGCTACTTTTATTTATTCACATATCCCTCAAAATGAAAATGATCCTTAAAGGTAAACCATATGCAGTTCATATCAATTTTACTCTAACCAAACATATGGAGTGTCTCATTTACAAAACCCTCTCTTTGGCACAGAGCTGTATTATGATAATAATGAACAGCTACTGTATTTCATATGAAACTATATACTGTATTTTATAGCGAAACGACTTCAGGTCCTTTCGCGTTGTTCTGCCCATAGTGATGTTTGAGGTCGGAATGTTAGTTATAACGATATTTGAAATACCGCTTCAGCAGTTCGTTTGATCGACTGTCTTTAACTTCGATTCCTTTGAACATTTGGAGGTATTATGATTCATTGCCTGTGTCCCACATTTGTGGCTAAATCCTCGGCCACCCTGCCTGTCCTTTCAAACTTATTGAATAAATTATTTTGTGGCCTGGTTGGGTGGTTAATTTAATTTTAATGGCACAAGAATCAAAAGTAGGCTATACTTCGCCAATCATATGGTTTAAAATGGCACCAAGTGAAAAGTTAAGATATTTAATGCATATTAAAAGTCGTCGGTAAAATAGTAGTAATCAAACCGAGAGATCAGTCAAGCAAAACAAGTTCATTGTTGAAGAAAAGTTATTTAAAATGATAAAATCCAATAACCAACTTTTTGGACTGGAGCTTTTTTAATGCTAAATTTTTGTTGAAAGTTTCGTCTTACCATCGTCGAACTTCGACTTAATTGCTGGAATTCCCCTAATATAAAAAATATGACTATAAAAGTATATAATAATAGAACATATCGGTGAATGACTTTCAGAGCTACCATTATTTAAAATTTCATGCACTTGTGGCGCCACCTATTATCCAGCCTTGGAATTATGGTGCAAAACCAGAGTTAAACGTTCAAAATTTTAGATATATTTTATCTTTTATTTAACATTCTTGTAAGTGTCAACAATGAAACAGATTGGTGAATGAAATATCTGTGCTTCTATTCTTGAAAGCCTTATGCGCTTATGATTCGAGCTATTAGACAGTCTTAGAACTATGGGGCAAACCAGAGTTTAACAAGCTCAAAATTTTAGACATATTTGATCATTTCTTTAATATCATTCTGTATTATGAATATTTTGATAATTCCATAAGGTAATAAAGTGCCTATCTTGAGAAGAGAGAGCGAATATACTTTTTTAAAAATAAATGAAATTGTTTCTTCAGCTGAAGTTACTTTCAATTCAATTTAATCCTTTAACAGGCGATATTTTATAATAGTGTTAAGCTAAATACCTTTTTGGGCTTGATATTATCAATTAACTGAAGAAATTCATTTAGTTGATAATATAAATTTATTCTGGATTTTAAATTTAATTAATGTTAAGTAATCATCCGTTTTGACTTGAAATAAGAAATCAAAATATTTAACTCTTTATTTCATCAAAAAATTGGACAAGAACTTGCACAATCTTTTTTTAAATACAGAATTTTGAGTTATTACAATTTTAAAATAATAAAAATAATTGATTGGGGATTAATTTCATTCTGATGAAAGTATTTATTAATATTATTGTTTTTAAATAATTAATAGACATCAGGTCTTTACAGAAATAAGAAAATGACTTATCACGGATTTTTAAAAATTCAAGAATTTGGTTATAAAAACTCTATTTAAGACATTAAAAAATTTAATACAACTCTTTTTGAAAATTAAAAAAATTAAATTAAAAATTTTTAAAAAATGAAACTAAAAAAATGATCACAGATTTGATAACTATACAAATTGTTCTTTTAAAAATAAAATTGTCATTGCAAGTAATTTATTAAGTAAAGACCGTGTTATGTCTTTTTAAGTTTTAAAACATGTCCAAAAGAACATGATGGATTGAGACAAACTTTTTCAACAACATATGCCCTACTATTTCCTTAAGATATATCACATAAAATCTTTCTTTTTTTTCTAATAAAATCTGTTGAGTGCATACTTCAAGTCAATTAGGGCTTATAAATCCTGAAATAATTTTGTCATTAACAGCAAAACTTAGAAATTGCACGGCTCCAAGATCATTAATTAATTCAAAACTTTGGAGAGAATTATTCATTCATTGACTAAATTTAATGGATTTTGAAGAATGAAAGGAATGTTCATTCACATTCCTTTTTCGCAAAAAAGCACTTTAATTAATAAACGAGCAGATGAAAAATAAAGTAATTATTTTAACAGTCTCATTTATTGGATGCCACATGTTTAGGTAACAGAAACCACTTTACTTTGGAAAAAACCTTCCGAAATTTTGAGGAAACAATTAAATTTGCCATAAAATAAAATATCTAGGAGGCCTATTGTCATAAGAAGTTAAACTTCTAATTGTTTAAGTAATTAAATATGGAAATAAAATACCATCATTTTAATTTAAGATTCCAAAAAGTTTTCTCAATTCTTTTTGTGATTAAAACAAGATTAAGTGTAGTGGAAATTCTCTTCTACTTAAATTCGATTTCCGATGGAAAGAGAATGAGAACTTTTAATTACATTTACGTCCTATTTTGAACGTAAAAGTCGATGAAAACCCAGAAGCATTTTTATGGAAAGAGGTGAAATTTTTAATTTAGCTCGAAGATATAAAAGATGTCTTATGAATGGGACATTTTAATTCAGAATAAAGATTAGATGAATAGGAAAACACTTGGTCTTGTTCAAAATTCTGAATCTGTCATATCTCACCTACAGCAGAACATTTGAACTACAAAAGACTTAATTCACACTGGGTATATAGACTATGTGGTTTTTTTGGATCTTGAGCGATAACGATATGTTACGTGAGCAAGACCTTTAAAATGTCGTCATGATTCCTGAAAAATTAGATGAAGATTTTCAAAAGAACCATACGTTACATGCCACTATATGAGGCATCTAAATTGTCAACCAATGAGTATCTGTGATAAAAGACGTAAGCACAATTTAATCATGTTCAATAGTCGGTAGAGTCTCTACCTCAGGCAATCAGAGCCTTAACCTCTGGGGCATGCTTCCCACAAGTTTTGAGTGATGGACAGTAGTATTTTCTTCCATTCGGCTTGATGAAGACATGAGAGTTCTTTCACCAATTTTGGATGGCTGCTTCAGCTTTCAATTCAGTAATGGTTGCTTCAGTCTAAGAGGCTTTCTATAAGATTCAAGTCTGGATTCTGGGCAGACCAGACCAATCGATTCACCCCGTTGTCATCATGGTGTACTTTGCAACATGAGAAGTGGCCTGAAATAACAATGATTCAATCCTTAAACTGTCACAGCTTAGGAAAAACTTTGTCTCTATCGGTCTCTGTCTTTTAGTTTCATGGATTTGCCGGATCACAGCACATTCCGGTGATCATCACTCATCTTCCACTTCTTAATCACAAAAGGCACTTTTGTTTTTTGAATGTTTAACTCATTAAACATATCGACCGGGCATTAAAAATCGGAAAATTCTATGATGTCAGACAACTAAGCCTTTCCTGAAATCGGATAGCTCTGAATTTCGAAGTACAGCATGCAGATAATGCTAGTGTTGTTTCTTATAAGATATTTAAATATAGGAAATTTGATGTAGATCAGGATTGCAGATATTCTCTTTGCATTGGTTTCC
>JAPMOQ010053704.1:862765-895288 GCA_026543055.1 Argiope trifasciata | reverse complement strand
ATTTGATGTAGATCAGGATTGCAGATATTCTCTTTGCATTGGTTTCCAAACACTTATTGGTAGATAGAGTATAACACGCCTTTCTGATGGTTACGCTGATCAGTAATCGGTCTACTGTTTTTGGAGCATTTGGGGTAAGAATAAATTAGACCGTAACTTTTGCCTTATTGATTTAAGTTTCATACTTTGCAAACATGGAATTTAAAGTAATTTGCAAGTGTCGGGGTATAACAGGGCAGAAAAAATTATTTTCAATCATTTTGATTCTAAAAGGAAATGCGTTTTCCGTTTCAATATGATTCCGGGATCAGATGGGAAAAAATTGTGAAATGACCTGTCTAATTCTCATTGTTTCATTTGCGAATTAAAAATGCCACTTTCATTAGAATTTCATAAAGAAAGTGGCTTTTAAGAATTGTATCTTACTCTTGCCAATAAATTCCATTTTCTGATTAGTAAAAGATATTTCGTTCAGATTATAGTAAATAAATAATTAGTCTGATGTAACATCCTTTATATTTTAGTTGATTAGTTTATAAATAGTCATAAAAATTTCTGCAAGATTTAACAAGTGGCAATAAATCAAAATAATTCAATCTTTTAACTCGAATGTTTATAAAGTTTGTCAATGTATACTGTTCGCGCAGCATTATTTACTAAGTTTCAGAGAAAGCAACAGTTTCAAAAAGTGAAATTGCTTTGCATGCTTGATTAAGAATTCCGCATACTTGACCTTACAAGTTTAGTTTAATTATATTAAACCCTTGGCTTAAAGCAACACTAGGGCTATTTTGGGATGGACTTTATGATTTTGAACCGTGGGCAGATGTAAAAATCGGCAAGTGAGCTAGCACCCAGTCTCCAGGCTTTCACACCAGTGATTTAGCGAATTAGGGAGCACCATACTCGCTTACACAACGGTTCTTCGGTGGGTTCAGGTCTTGAATCTGAAGCCTTCAGGTTTCGAGGCCGAGATCTTATTACCAGGTCACTGAGACCCTTAAAGTTTCCGAAAAAAATTAAGAATTTCACAAATAGACTTATTGTTGTCCATGAATTTACGAGTCGTATTTATCAAGTATTTGAACATAGGTAAAACAAGGGATTTCTAACCAATAAATAATATCTTGTCTGGATAGTGCAGATTGTTATAATGAATGGAATTAGATTATTAACATATATAATGATGTTAGGTAAAATTAAGAATATTTTATCAAGTATTTAAGAAAAGGCAAAATGAGGAATTCCAAAACAATAAATAATACTTTGTATGAATAGAGCAGATTGATATAAATATGAAATACCTTGATATTCAAAAATTAAATTATTTCTAGTTATTGCTGTTTGTTGAATGTCTCAGAGACTGCTATGAACATCTACAAATCGATCAATTAATAGGCAAATAACGTTACACAATCTGATTTGCCAGTGATTGTGAGAAAACGATTGTATGAAAACCACCAGTGAGGTATGAGTGAATAAAAACTGTTTTTAAAAGAACACTTTTATTAGTGTATTAATAAGTAACTATTTCTATTGGGATTATTATTTTATTTTTCTATGTTTAATTTCGAACTTCTTATCACAAATATTGTGAATACTCCGTATCTATTATGTCTCTGATTAAATACTTAAACATTATTTAAATGCAAAATTCATTAATTAAAAAATTTAATCAAATTAAATAATTAAATAAAGCTCTATATTGTTGTCGAGGTTACGCCTATGTACAAACACGTCTGTTGGAGAGAGAAATGTCACTTACAAAATTTCGCCTTTGCAAATATGAAACAAGACGTATGTTATTATTTCATCCGGCTGAATTTGTCCCCTACCTTATCTGGTCTGCCAGATCAAACTCAATTAGTCGTGTGGTCTGTCTATCTTAAATGTTTTACATTTAAAATGGTTTGATGTGAAGTATGTGAGCCTTCGGAGAAGTGTTGCTGATACAACCTTACTGCTGATCGTATTTTTTCACAGTACAATTAAATCCTCTCTCAATACTCATCTTTGGAAATAATTCCATTACTATAATCTCCAAAATACTACAACTGCAAGAATATATATTTTTTATAGCTGTCTGATATGAGCATCCATGACTTTTCTTACGTATTAGCATACTGCACAATTTCGAACACCAAGCACAAATTACGTTAAGTTGATGTGACACTATTTTATACGATCTGCATATTGCCTACTCAGTTGTATTAACTATTAAAATGACAATCTATAAATATAATCAGCACAACAATGCAACCTTCGGTTTTCCAACCACAGTCTTTTTGATTAGGGATTACAAGCATACGACTTTGCGCATTTCAGTGTTCTGTTAAGCCCGAAAGATAATCTTTTCTCTTTCATTTCAAGTTTTCAGATATCACAATGTAGAAAATCCCAAAAACAACAACAAAAAAAATCCCACGTTTCAACCGTTTTGTTTTAGCATTAATGCGCAGAAGGTGTCTTTTCGTACTAATTCGATGATGTTCTACATCTTAATAAATCACTTTTTTTGCTATCTCGTTCTGTTTTCGAGATAGAATTGTTATCTCCACAGGTTTCTCCCAGGTGGCTTAGTAGGTGGTTTCATTCTGCAGTGCACGGCTTCTTTACTATGCCAAGACACCACTTTTATGAATATAGCAGAAGCCGTTCCGAAGTTAACTGGGGTGCAAAGAACCGCAAAGGGCATACTGTAGATTCAACAGAACCGAATAGAAATGCGTAACTTCAGATATACCAATAACACTTAACTATTTGAATAGTTCCTTTGGAATTTTTCCTGTATTAAATGAATTCATGTATTTAATGAATGAATTTAATGAATTCTACGAATTTATTGCCAATTAACGAGTTTGAATGTTTCTTGAGAATTGAGTTAATGCTTTAATTTTAAATATTAACAACCCTTTCTCCCGCAAAAGGAGCATCAGATCAATCTAGGAAAACAAATAAATTTATTTTACTATGAAATGCATTTAAAGAAGCAAAATATGATTAGCAAAATTTATCAAACTCTAATAGAAAGATAACACATTTTTTACTAGCAACACCGTTTACTACAGAGTTTTTTTTATATACAATAGGCTTATCTTGAACCAATGACTGAAATGAAATAATAAGCCATAAAATGTGAAATCGTCCCTAGATGTCTAAACGTTTCACTTCAAATATCTGGTTAGAGCACGGGACTTTCAATCCCCCCTTTTTTTCAGAAAACGCTTTTTTTCCCCATTATCATTATCATTTCGTCATCTTTTATGCATAGTGTTCCTTATTTTATCACATTCATTGTGCATCATCGTTACTGGAGTAATGGAATTTTTATTATTGAAGTGGAATTTTTTTTTGTTTTCAGGAAAACTTGCTCCCCGAAGTGATGGAGCGAATACCCTTTGTTTTTTTTTCTACATGGCGTTGCAAAGCAATATGCTAAATTGCCTAACCCGCCTGAATTTGGAATGGGTTTCAATCATATCTTTTCCCCGCATAACTGAGTGAATGTGTAGATGTATGTGTGTGCATATAGAGTCTATCTTGATTTCCCTTTAGCTTTCTAATTTTTGCTTGCACTATTTAATTTCTAGCAGTTTGAAGGAGTATGTTTTAATCGCATTGTTAAACAATAGTTGATAAAAAATGACTATGTTGTTAAGAATATTGATCTCTTTTAAATACAGAGTGACTATAAAGAGTTCATGTGTATGTATTGTCTATTTTTCTTTCGCTCTCTAACTTGTACTAGCATTATTTAATTCCAGCAGTTAGAAGGAACAATATTTTCAACTCATTATTTGTCCATATTAGACCATAAGTGTAATAAAGATATTGTCTTTATGTTGTTAATGATATCAATCTCTTTTTAAATACAGGGTGATTCTAAAGAGTTCAGATAAATCTTAAAGCGGATCAAGTTTGATGAAATGAATGCATTCTCAAATATATGGGGAAGGGAATGTTATGTATAGTGTCAGTGATACGAGATGAATAAAAAATTAAAGAGATATGAATTTTTAGTCTTAGATATTTTAACATGATAATATCCTACGCTGAATTCGTCCTTCTGTATTTTTACCTTTCAAATTTAGTTTTAATTATCTAAGAGTAATGACTGCGCATGGGTTTACTGATTCTTTTTTTCCCCTACCTTCCAAAATTCCCTTTATTTTTCTCGGCACCTCTCTTTATTTTTATTTTTAACTTCTTAAATTTATTTATTTATTGCTTTTTTCCCCAGTTAGCTTTGGAACGGCTTAGGCAGGAACACAAATTACCTTCAAAGCTCAGTAAGTTACTAATGAGATTCGAAATATGAAACTACATAAATCAACAAATAAATTATTCTTTTTAATATAGAACAATTTCTATAATAAAAAGATTTTAACCTGTTTGTATACAAAATGTAACTGAAGCTTGTGTAGAATGTAAAATTTGATGTTCTAATCAGTAAGAAATTAGAAATAATAAAAACTAGATAGCTGGTTGCTTTATGAACTGAAATTCTGGCAGAAGCTCTATTTAGAATGTGCTAATTAATAATAGTACATATAGGAGTTAATACTGGATAAAAGAGTAATTATTCTTAGAAATGGATAAATCTTTGATAGTATTCGCGCAAGTTTGTCATTTGAAAATAAGGCGAGCAAATAATAATAATAATAAATCAAAATATATGTTTCCGTCGTATTAAATTTAGCTTTAAACAGTCACCAATCAGCGAAAGCAATTTAGCAATTTCTCTCTTCCTTTGTCTGAAGCCCCTTTTTAAGTCTTGGCCGTTAGAAGGCTGGAATGACGAATAGCGATTAAGAGAACCTGATTTCACTTTTTATACGGACAAAAATTCTCGGAATTAAATGTAGTATGATTATCATACATAATGCATCTGATATTTTTTGAGTTGATAAATTTCAGCAAATATGAACAGTCAGTTCAGGGCCGCGGTGGGCTGATGGTAAAATCTCAGTTTCGGAACAAGACGGTTTTAAATTCGAAACCAAATTCCAACGAAGGACCGCCGTGTAAACGGGCTTAGTGCACGTTAAATTTATAAATTTATCGTTAAATTTATCCTTCCACTGGTGTGGTGTGGGGAGGAAATTGCCAGTCCAGTCGTCATACTTGTCACCTGACCGCGGTTCAAAATTACAAGAATGTTTCCAGACTATCTCTAATATTGCTTTGAAATTTGGAGTTAATATAACGAAACTAAACTAAGGCCATTCAGTTGAAGATAAAAATTCTATGGCGATGACTAAGGGCGAGTTATTCTATGATATATAAACGAAGAAAATTCGTATTAATGGTGAAAACAATAAAGTTTATGCAATCCAATAACTAAGCGAAAAATTTGTGATCTGTCAGAGCATAATTATAGCCAATCAAAGAGAGATTAAAGAGGAATATAATCCCTCCTCTTGAGTCATCCTTATTTGAGAAGAAATAAATCCTTTAAGAGAAATGAATCCTACTTGAAGAAAAATGCATTTCAACTACGTTGAAAAGATAAACTTTAGATAATATAAAGAAGAATAGAAGATCAAGGTAATGGAATTATTCTTTTTGGTCGAATTTTGCATGGAGACTTTTGGAATCATGCTTTATTATAGTCCAACCAATTACTCGAATTTCTTTTTCTGATTTAATAAGAGTATATATAGCATTAGCAACGGAAATAGCTTGGTCATGAAAAGGAACTTTATATCTAGGGTGATATGAAACTTCTCTCTTTGTTTTTGAGCTGAATAGCTTGCATTATTATAATTTTGCAGTGAAATTCTTTTATATGACATTTTTAATATTTAAAATTGTATTTAGATAAATTTGTTTTAGAAACATTAATGTGAAAACGTGTATAAGAATTGATAATGGTTAAAAATTAATTATAAGTACAGTAGTTAAATTAAACGGCAAATTACTGAGAATAGACTGCCAAGGATGGTTACAATTATGTCAGAATAGAAATAACATTAAAGTAAATTATTTCCTTGTTAAGAAATATTCTTCGTATTCTTGCTAAATTCAACGCTCAATTAAATCAGAATAGAATGTACTGTAATCGGGTTATTGAATAACCCAATTATCATTTTATTATTTGATTATCTACTTCACATTGACAAAACTGATTAATATTATTTTTGATTGAGAAACTAATTTGTGCTTACATCACTCATATCAAATTAAAATGCTAGATAAGCAATATGTAGAACCAGAAGTTACTACATCTTCTTTTTTTGTTGAACAAAGTTTATTTAGTATTAATTATTTGGAAACGTTAAGTTACAAAAGTGATGTTTTATCTCTGATTAGGTTCATTTATCCTGCTACCATATCCATTTCTAAAAGGAAATTTTGTTTAGAAATCCTATGTAATTTGATATTATTATGATACAGCTAAATAAATAAGTTAGAAAAAAAAACTTTTCAGAAAATGAAGAAAATTTTTGTAAAAAATACTATCCTATGATTTATTTCAGGTTACGTAAATACAAGTAAAAAGTTATCTAAGGACTCGAAGTTTTCTGCCACAAGAATTCAATCCATAACAAATTAATTTTCTATTTCTTAATGAATATTGGATATTTACTAGTTTAAAGCTGCTTTATATTATTACACTGAAGAGTACAGATAGCATTTTAAATTTGAAATGTTTCATTTCTTTAATTATATATAATTTAGGAAAAATATGTGGAATCTTAACAGCACTGAAGATAAATATCTATTTTCGAGCTAGATGGGAATACTTTTTAAAAACTACTCATAAGTACTGTTACAAATTATTTCAAATAGCAAAATATTTTAAAGAATTATATATTAAAATGAATGTATGAAAATTGTTAGGAATATCGTAAGTATTTAAATTGATAGAAAAGAAAAAAAAATCTTTTAAAAAACCAAACGGTACTCAAGGGTCTGATGGAAAGGATAAAATTTCGTTTCCTCTTCATTGAATATTTTCCCTTTGATTCAAAACCATTCAGATGAAATAATGAAATAAAATGAAAATTCTCTCCATGCAAATACACTGATTGCCTTCATTTTTTAGATAATTTAATTGCTTTATATAATTTTTTCAATTATTTCATACCTTAATATCAGAACCTTTTAAAATATTAGTTTAGATAAGTACCAACAGTTATGCTAAACTATGGGTTACTTGCAAATTTCATATTTTTACTTCTTTTACGAGCAAGTGCTATTTCATTGCTTCCGCATAAACTTTCATTGAATAAATTAAAGAGATCTATAAATAGGAAAAATCAAGAATCCAAATACTGAAGGTTTATGAAAGTCAGAAATTCTAACTTTCTTGAAAAAAAAAAAAAAAGGGAGCCTTCCTTACTTTGGAATAACCCTTTTCAATTATTAAAATTTTTCATTAATTTACTGAACTCTTTTTTTCCCCTAATATATTTTTCAGAGATTAAGATGACTCTCGAGTTGGATAAATTGCTTTAAAATTCGTAAAGTCCTATGCAATTGTTCTTCATATGGTAAAAAACTCTTTTCTAAACTGGAAAATCTGATATCTTTTATATTAATAAATTAGAGATTTTGGGATACGCTAGTTACAACTATGAAATTTTTTATGATTGCTGAATGATTCTTTTTAATGTAAAAAGCTACATTTCTTATGCTCCCCCCTTTAAGTATTAAGAGAAGGTTTAGAAACATAGACAGTGATTATATTATTTCCAACACTTAAGAAATAATATATTTAATTGGTTTTTTCACATCATTAAGAAAATTAGAAAATTTATTTAAAAAAAAATCTGGTCTGCTTAGTTAGTGAATAATTTTTTTAATAATTTCATTATTTCATAGACAGACATATCTAGTTTAATAAAACAAAAGAAAGTTATTTGGGATAATTTCAGAGTTTTTTTTCATAATTCAATTAATATTGTATTTATATAATCATTAAGTCACATTAAATTTTATTTATAATTATATAGTGCAGCATATATCGTGTAAATCACCTTTTATCGTGTGCAAAACCATAACATTTAAACCACATTATATATAAATTTGATATAATCATTGATGTATCATATAAACCTTCTATCAAAAAGGCTTATGCTATAGTCCAATGAATCCATCCTTGTATAAATTTGATCATAATTGATATTGATAATGCTACAGGTAGATATTCTTCTTCTTATATATGGATATATCTTTTTGTCTATTGATATATTCTGGCTGTATTTGTGGTAGCTATTTGATTTTTGGAAACTTGAATGAAAGGTAAGTATAAAGAACGTGATATTTATCATTTTCAAAAAAATCATAAAGAATATGTGCATGAAAAATCCGAGATTCTTGAAGGGATAAAGGTCCTGATCCATACTTAGTTAATAGCTGCTTTGTTGTAGAAATCAGAGTTTTGCCAGCTTATGATGAATCCAGTCATTATAATTTCTGAGAGGTTTCGTACAAATTCGAAATGAAATACCCTTTATATCGCGATGCAGTATAATTTGGGAACTTTTGAAGTTGGAGACGCAAGTAGATTTTGTAGTCAGCTAGCCGCTTTCAGTTTACAGACACAATATAATTTGGACACTACTGATGTGAGCGGATGCATCAAATTATGCAATCAGTTTTGAGTTCTAAATAAAGTATAATTTAGAAGCCTCTACAATGAGAGATTCAGTTAGAATACACAGTCAGCTACTTTGAAGTCAGAGATGCTTGGACACTGTTTCAGTGACAGATTTTATTAGCTTATAGCCAGCTACTTTGAGTATAGAATCTTAGAAATGTCCTGGGTTCAATTATAAGGAGATTATCGGGGAAAACAAAATTCGGATAAAAGATAGTACTTTACTGCCATTTCAAATCTAAATATGAAGATAAGGGGATAATAGTTTCATCATTGGTACAATTATCCTGCTTGTACGTGCATTACTACAACTTCATAAATAGATACACACACACACATATATATAACTAAACATATTATCACACAAAAATGACTACAATTTCACTATAAAAGGATAAAATATTTTAAATATACATACTATGAAGTGTTAAAAGCTACGTTTCACTAACAAAACACAAGAAAATATCAGAACTTTTCAGATATGTGATAACTTATTATTCATTTAATGAATATTAAATTAGGTATTAGGAGAAGAAACAAGACAAGATGATAAGGCTGAAAATATTTTTACCATTGGTACCATTATCCTCATCATATATACATTTCTGCAACTTCACGCATACATTAATACACACACATACATACATTGTTCCACGTATTAACACACATCCATTACTACAACTTCACTATAAAAAAGTTCGACTATGATTTAAATATAGGTAATATAAAATTTCAAAGGTTTCATTTTACAAAGGAAGTATAAAAATTTATCAGAAATTTTCATATATATTATACCTGTTCATTGGTTAAACAACATCAATTTAAGTATCTAACAAAGGCGGAAGTATATGGCTGTTTTAAACTCTAGACCAAAAACTATATTGTGATTAAGTAAGAGAAAAATACAACTTTCACTGGTTTGATTAAATTTCTAATAAAAATACGAGGAGAACAGAAATTTTCAATGCATATGCAAAAAATTCAAAATCCTATTTAATAGAAATTGCAAATGTTTCCTACTCGAGCTATCATCTGACACTTCTTATTCCATACTATCTTATTTCAAATGTATAGGTCCCTTTTGAGAGAAAAGGGTTTCGAACAAAATCATAATCTTGAAAACAATTTTCATTTATTGCAAGATTGTTTTCAAAATCGTGAACCTTAGATAAGTTATCTACTATCTTCAGATTTGTTATCTAAAAATAGAAAGTCTTTGTTATTTGATTATATTTTTATATGCTTTTCACAATAGTTATTTCTTGTTAGAAAGATATCATTCTGCTGTTAGTAAATTGTTTATGATGTCCAGCTTCTTTTCAAAAGAAGTTGATTTAATTTTTTCTGTGAATAGGTTTATCTGTTGCATTGTATTTACTCTGTCTGAATAAATTTATGTTTAATCACTTGTATATTTAAAGGAATTGGCGGAATTAACAACTAAACTAATAGAACTGCTATACTTCATCAATTACTGATCCGAAAAAATTATTTTGAGTCATTAGAAAAGACAACGATGAAAAAATTTCGAAGTAAGTTAAAAGGTAAATTAAAGGTTTTATATTAATATTTTGGTACTGATCTGTTTGGATAAATTTTTTAGCATTCTACTAATGAAATGATTGTATAATTTTTGTATTCAAAATAATCAACGGTTGGGCAAATTTAGTCAATCTGTGTACTTATTTAATGAGAAAGTTATATATATATATATATATATATACCTGTTTAACACAAATTTTTGAATTATTTCGTCAGTATTATTTTTTCGTTGGTGAACACTAATAATAATTAATTGAAAGAAATAATCTGTTATATTATATAAAAAGTACATTAATGGAGTAAGCGTGAAACACAGTGATTCTGATCTTGAACTTTTCCAAAAATGAATATCGTAGATTGTAAAATAATAAATATTTATGGAAAATTAGATTTGAATTTAATAAATTTTGTGAATAAATGTTCTCTTATACACTTTATTTAAAAATTTCTGATCAAATCATTTTAATCTCAACGCTGCATATAAAAATGAACTGAAACCCTTCCTAATTTTTGAAGGAATTAAATCCTTATTTCAAGGGGAAAAAAGGGAACGTGGGTAAAAATTATTACGAATGAAAAAAAAAAATAAGGAAGGAAGAAAATTTCTTGAAATTTTTACACGAAAACAATCAACTTACGCAAACTTTTTGAATATCTAAATTGCAATTTAAGATTTATGTTATCGTTTCAGTTAAATTTAATTTCGAAACTCTACAAAAAATTGAAGACATGTTAAAAGGAAGTATCATTTTAAATAAAAACTAAGTTGCCTTTCTTTCGTTTAAATTTAAGAATTTATGAAGAGTTTCAGAAATAAAATAAAGGTAGTTGGCAATTTAAGCAATTGTATGATCGGAAGAAAATATTTAATCAATGATGAAGACATAATTTTTCAGGTATAAAAATTTCCAGACATGAAAAAAATGCCACATGCTATTTATGCAACTTTTTATAGCAAATCTTCAAATAAACTAAATATATGTAAATTTTTTTCTAATCTTTCTGTGAGTAATAATGTTGAAATTTCGACCGATTCTGAAATAATATTAAGATTCTTAGATAATGTACAAATATGAAATGAGACTAGTTTTCGGAATTTTTATGTCTGAAAGCAAATGATATTATAAATCAATTTTAAATTGGACCATAATACAGTCTAATCATTTATTTTGATTCAACCAGAACTAGTCTGCTTTAATTGCAGTCGTAATTCATTTCATATTTCTATATTGGCAGTTAAATTACCATCATCAGCAGCAGGACACTGCGTATAATTTTTGGATTTAATCAATAGTTGAAATTATGGGCATTTAGGATACAGCAATAATGATGGTAATATCTTGCAGTGACTGACATTAAAACTTTCTTTTAAATATATTTGTCGAAATATTGTAGGTGATAATTAAATCTACCATTTGTAGCAGTGGTGCCATATTTTAGTAAAAAATATTTTTGTTTATAAGTTTGCAACTTCCGTAAAATTTATAAATTATGAATATTATTTTAGATAGATTATTGTAATTATACTTAAACTGACATTCAAATGTAATAATTATAGCAAAGAATAATTAAACAGCAATAGATTATTGTAATTATACTTAAACTGACATTCAAATGTAATGATTATAGCAAAGAATAATTAAACAGCAATAAAACCGAGTATCAAATTTTAAAACGTTTTTTTAAGCAACATTTAAAAACAAAATTGTTTTTAAATGTTCTACAGAGCAGATCTTTGGATGAAGAACCGGTTATTTCTAATTTGGAAAGGGCTAAATCGGAAAGAATTAATAAAAATTTTAAGTACGTTTTTTTATATATAAAGGAAATAAAACTTTGTTATTTTTCCAAAATAACTTAGAAGTACATAATGTCTCAAAACTTTTTTTACAGCGCTTTAAAGTTCCAAATTTTACCAATTCTGTTGTTTCAATTTTATATTTGTTCAGGTTTTTCATTACATTTAAAATAATTTTAGTTAACACTGGCCTACAGTTAAAAGACTTGAGGTAATAAAGTAGCCCAAGTTACTGATTGGAAAATGCTGAACAAGAATCTAACTGATAGTTTTGATTAACATTCAAAATTATAAAATCAAATTTTTCTATGTAGTACTTATTATGTTGTTATTTTACTACATTATACGAGGGGTGTTCAAACGAAAGGTATGAAACGTCGTAAAAACGTAACTAAAAACATATTTGTCCATGTATCTGTGGGAGAACGTAGCGAGATATCTAGTGATGCGACTGGAGTTTCCGGCATAGATCGGAGCAGGCGAGGGCACCTTTATAGCCAGGACAGAGGCTTTTTTTTTACCGAACTTTGCTTCTGAATGAGTTTCTTGCACACAAAAAAACCATTAACTCCGATGTGTATTGTGAGGCACTCCGAAGTCTATGCAGATCCATCAAGCACAAAAGATCGGGCTACTCGCGAGGATGTATTTTTGCTAGATTATAACGCGCATCCACACGTCTCTAGGGTTACACAATGAGCAAGATCAAGTGATATCAACTCGACCATCCACCCTACAACCCGAATATGTCAGCCTGAGATTTTAATAAGTTTGGACCCCTGAAAAAATATCTGAAAGGAAAGC
Organism: Argiope trifasciata; assembly: GCA_026543055.1. Lineage (NCBI taxonomy): Eukaryota > Metazoa > Arthropoda > Arachnida > Araneae > Araneidae > Argiope > Argiope trifasciata. The sequence continues at coordinate 882,539 of JAPMOQ010053704.1, read as the reverse complement.
GCTTACAGACGCTGTGAAGGATTGGGTTAAATCTTTAATACCACAGGAATAAGGAATTATTCGGCTCCTTAGTCAATGGAATCGTTGTTCTCAGGTCTATGGTGTATGTTTTGAATTAAGTCTTCATTTATACCCAGAGTGTGATTATGTATCTTTTCATTTGAACCTCTCTTGTATATCCTTGTAATACTCCCTTGTTTAAAAAGTTAAACAATAATTTATTTCCTGAAGCGATAGACGTAGATAAATAATTTCAACTACAATTTTTATTAAGTAAGGTGGATAATATCATTAAAGTATTTTGGTTTATTTGAATATTGATAATGAAAAGTTAAAATAAATTAATTTTTCTGCTTTGAACTTAAAGTAAGATGGTAAAATAATTTTTTTTATATTCGATTACGTCTACACAAACTTTCCCCTATCTATTTATAAAACATAAACATATATATGTTCATTTTTTAGAGAAGTTTGTCATGGATTCGGATAAGACAATTTATTTTAGAAATGTAAATTTATTCAAGCTATAAAAACTGTTATATGTAAATATTTGTCTATTTACACATCATTCAATGACAATGACGAGAAAAAAAATTCTGAGACTGAATTGATTTATTTATATAAAAAATAGGCTTAATATTCTTTGCTCGTTCGATAATTGATTTCATAATGAAGTGAAGAATTTTTAAAGTATCAGGGAGAAGTAGGCGTAATTCTGGATAAAGAAAAATAAATTCTTTCAATAGTATACTACGCTTGAAAACCTATGATGCTAAGGTTTCTTAAAAAATGAGGTATTTAAAAATCAGGAGCATTTCGGAATATTGATGATATTTTAAATCCATTTGTATATATAAGTAAATACTGTTAAAAGAATGCAATTTTGTGTTGGCATCAATGTTTTTCACATTGAAAAAAATTCAGAAGCCAATCATATTTGCCAAAAATATTAGCCTATAAAAGTTTAGCTTTTAAAATAAGCTTTATCTGTCTTCTGTAACTTTTAACGAAATAAACAACGTCATTCTAATGTCTAAAATAAAAAAGAGAAGATTCTGCATTCAAATGTAGCTAGAAAAAATTTCTACCTAGAAAGCATAGAAAGGAAAATGAATATTAAAACAAATACGAGGAAGATAAAAACATCATAGAAGGAATTTCGAGAACTATAAGGAAATCAATAAGTAAAAAAAATCACATAACTGTTTTTTTGGAGAATGACTCAAAGGCACTTTTTGGAGATGATACAAATTCTGACCTTTACTATTTAAGCGTTACTTATAACATCTTTTAATAAAGCCTTTTTTTCTCAAAAAAAGTAGTGGTTTTCAAATTATGAGAGACGTTATCAATTTTTTTTAAAAAAAAGGAAAGGAGAAAAATATTTAATTGGTTGCAATTATAGTCGAACAATATTTCTGTTTTTGTAATTATCGGAAATCTTACCACAGCCCGCGGGAATATTTTGGAGCCACTGAATTTTTGTTTAACTGGTAGAACATTTGTTTTCATTTTCATTAAGAGATCCCACGATCAATATGACATTTCAGAAAGATCGTTGCATTATTTGTAGGAACAACTCTAGACTCTCTTTCCAGAAACATTATTAAACAACATTCTTCAACCAAAATAGAAATTGCTGCGGTATTCTCTGAATTGGTCAAATTGTTGCTTGTAATTAGGTACTTTCAGTTAGATAACTCGAATTAAAATATTTTATTATAGGGTAATCGAAAACATTGATTATTATTAGTTGTAACTTCCTTTCAAAAGTTCATACGCAGGAACAATTCAAACACATGTGTGGCATATACTATAAATCATTTTTTCAGAAAATTCGAAATAAGCTATACAGGTAATCTTATATAAAAACTTCATTTGAATGTCGTTGATATTCAGAAAGATATCGGTAATGTTGGGAGTTTAATTTCATTTGCTCTCTATAAATATTAAATGAAAAAGTCATATATATGCATATAGATATAATACAAAAAAGATATTCAAATAGTTTTAACTTTAAAACGAATTTTCAAACCGTTTTATTGAATTATATCAAATCTGGAAGTCTTTAAAATATTCCCGAATTCTTCCAAATTTTATCTGAGTTGTAGTAATTTAAGCATCATATGAAACAATAATTTTTATTTCATTACTCATTTTTCGCTTCCTAGAAGTATTTTTCTAGTAGCAAATAAAAATTAGGTTTATATATTACTATTCTGTGTATAAAATAATCACATGTCATTTGGCTTTGAGTCCGTAAACTTATTTATATTTTATAATAAATTTTTTAAGACCATGTCTGTCTATCTATCCTGATTATTTCTGTAATAATACATATATGAATATTTTGTATAAAATAATTAAATGCCATTTGACTTTGGACCAATACACTGAAAAAAAAGCAGATGGAATTGAAAACGATCTTTCAATAATTAACTTCCGATGATTCAATAAATAAAACCATTATTTCTCGGACATCATGCATCTTCTTTCTTCTAAATCATGGAGCAATGAAAATGTTTAAATGAAAAAAACATGACTCTATATGCCGAATAAATTTAAAAAAAAGAAAAGAAATTTATGTTTCACATTATTGATACATTAGTTTTTACCAGGTTATCAGAAAAAAATGCCCTCTTTTAGGAAAAATATCTAAATAAACCGAATACAATCTAAAAAGCTTTTTAAGAAATTATAAAGAGAGAATTTCATAAGTAATTACGTTTTAAAAAAATTATTGTTGTATTGTTGTGACTTATCCCACCTGGTAGACAGTAACAACAAACCAGGTCCATGAGTCCGAACACCTTCAAACAATGTAGCAATGCATCAGGACTCGAGAACATCTGGCCTTTATTAAACAGGCCAAAATGGGGGAAGGAGCAGCTTAAGTCACATTGCATTTTGGAACCAGGGGATAACTGTAGTCCGTCATATGACGTTGTAGAAGAGTGTATCCACTTCAAAATCTAGCAAGAGCTGTCTGATCGCGCTTGTTGCCAACTGCAATTAAAACAGCAACAGGGCGATTTTCCGCATACCATTCATGCACAAGGGCTCTCCTCCAAGAAGAACAAATATCTTACCTACCCGAGTGGCGATTTCTGAAAAAGTAAGGTAGCCACTACTAGCAGTATCCTTATGGATGACCTCTCGGGCCAGATCATCAACAATTTCATTCAAAATCCTTATTTAAAATTATCATAAAAATTATTTGAAAGTCTACAGATGGTGAGTACAAAATGTGAGTTACAATATATTTTTTACATCACTGAAGTTCGTCAAGTCCTTCAATATTTTAGAAATTAAAACCAAAAAAAAAAAAAAAAAAAAAAAAACGCAAATTGGAAAGTATTTGAATACTTTACATCATATAGTACTTGAAATATAGTGATGAAAAAGTGAATACTTGAGTGAATGCAAAAAAATGCGTTTTTATGTCTATATATCTTGAGAGCATAATTGAACATTTCCTGGTATTGGAAAAAAATGCTGAAAAAGCAAAAAAAAAAAAAAAAAAAAAATGATTCGCAGACAAAGAAAATTACGTGGAGGAAAGTAGACAAAGATTGCATAAAATCTGGCTCAGAAATATGCATTTTGTCAAGACATAATGTCGTCAAGCTTCATTGCATTCCCCATGAATATTTAACATTAGAGTTATACTCTTATAGTAAAACAGATAATCGAATTCATGATATAAGTTATCACACAAAACAATGCGTTAATTTTCTTTTATTAACCTAACTGGTTAATTTAAAATGATGTTTAATTTTAATTTTCTGAAAAATAAATTATTTTATACATTTGTATTTTAAATGAAATATTTTACTCATTGTTCTATTTATTTAATACCGATCAATCAACTGAAAAACCTTATCACCAGATTTCAAATATTACGTTATAGATAGGGGCAGCACAATACTTGGACAAATATATTTCATATTATTAAATATTTCAAGAAAATGTTAATGATAAACAAGTGAATTAAAAAAAATTGGTTTATTTTTTACATTGGTTGAAATAATTACTTCCAATAAAATGCTCAACTATTGCTAGAAATAATTTTTTTTAAATAAAAAGTTATATATAAATATTTATTGAAACATGTTAAAGGAAGTTGATTTGAACTAATTTCATACAATAAAATTGTAATTCTTTAGATAAAGAATATGCCTTAGTTTTTATCTAGTTGAAACACTTTAATACAACTTTCGCCATCATCTCTTTTTCTGAATTCAAAAGGTCAAAGGCGATTATGGTAACTTAAATGAATTTCACTACTTTATATGCTAAAATAAAACTCAGTTTTGTAATGATTAGAAGAGCAGCCGCTTTAGATCATTTTGTTAACAATCCAGAGGCAATCATTTTGGTTTTCTCCTTCCAGGTAAAGAGCTTCATAAGAAGGAATTCTTATTATTTCGAGAAAATGGTTTTAAGAAGAGAGAGGGGAGGGGAAAGAAAAATGACGTATTTGAGTTTTGAAATAAAAATAAATGAAATTAGAGATGATATAAGTGCAAAAGAATTAGAAAATTTTGAAAATGATATTTTGCGTCTTCTTAAAATTTATGTCCATGCATTAATATATAACAATTTACTTTCAGTAGGTAAAGGTGGAAGAGACTCTTTATATTCATAACGCCATTGAAGTTTTAAGTATTTGAAGAATCTATTTTAATTTACTCGCTGCCTTTTGTAGTGATATAATTTCCTTTTTCAATTAATTGCTCTTTTAAATTAATAAGCTTAATATCATTTACCTTTTATTATCTTTCAGTAATGAATAAAATCCCGTGATTAAATATTTCATGAATGAATTAAAACAGTTTGAATTTCATTCTATTATTTGACAACAGATTATATAACGTTCCGAGCTTTTTCACAGGCGTTAGAATGGGTTTAATTCTTCAAAATAGGGGTGAGAGGAAAGATGAAAGAAAGGACGTTTACATTTAACAATAAAATAAATTTGGATTACTTGCAGGTTAAATTAAAACAATACGGCCAGAAAGGACACGACATTCACATATACATTAAAAAATTTAACATAAGTGTCTAAATACAAAATCAAGGTCAAAGAATGACAAAGAATCTCGGAAATGCGATAATCTTTCCTCTTCTCTCTCTTTGAGGAGATAGAAAAGTGGTCGTCTCAGAATACTAAAACGTACACTAATAATAAAATATAATGCTGAAAATTACAAAAAAAAAATTTCTTTAAATGACAAAATTCAAAAAAACTTTTCTACAGCTAAATTGGCAACATTAAAAAGCAATTTTTAAAATTCGAAAATAGTATTGATATCCAATTTGTACAATAATGTTTTAAGGAATTAGAGCTACAAAACAAAACAAAAAAATCTTGTATTATATTTAATAAACTGAAACTTAAAAAAATGCATCTCAAAAACAATATTTTCATTTTTAACAAAATATTTTTATTACATTAAGAATAAAATGTGAGAAATTTGTGGCTTGAATGTAAAATACTTGTTGTAATATGAACTTCTTGCAGAGAACAATTAGAGATATACATACATTCTTCTTTGCTATTTGTAAAGATATGTTCTAAAATCAATTTTATTTGCATAAAAAATTTTGTAATTTGTACGGTAATCAATTGTTTATACATTAAAAACATATTTTTATAATGTGAGAACATAAAGTTGTTTTGGTTAAGGGTTTTTGAAAAATTAAAGGCAATGAATAGTTGGAGTTCTAAATCGATTAGGTAATGAATAAAGCACAAATGACAACATTCATTTCAACATTCCTTTTCTCATACCTTTCAATTGCATATATTTATGTACCTGCTTTTCCCAGTATTGCATTATTATTATTATGTATGCCTCTTTGAAAGCTGGCGCCTTTTTAAAAGGTTGAACTACATCATAGCTGTTATTTTCATGGAATATAATGTTTTTCGGGAGAAATTAAATAATTTAATTTTTATAATGTGTTCAAGAAAACTCCACTCCCTTTTAATACTAGTTTTGATAAAAGTATTTTCTCTTTCCCCCCATGAGGAAATATCCCTGGATTCGTAATTGGGAAATGTTGAAGAATTTGACCCCTGTTTTAAGATTAATCAATTAAGAAATTATTTTACGATCTTAGACATTAGAAAATAGCAGTTTTTGTTTAGAAAATATTGTTTTCATAAAAATTCTATAAAAATTTATTGATAAATAGTTCATTATTTGTAAATCGCATTGTCTCGGAAACGCTTGTTACTCAGTTTCCAAAAGTAGCACAACAAGGGAAAGCTCCCAAATGTAATTTTCTCTTTTTGTGAGAACATGATGTTGTTTTGGCTAGAGATTTTTGAAGCCTTAAAATACATAGGCAACATATTGTTGAAGCCTCAGAATGCGTAGGCACCAAATTGGCAATTTATTCACTGGTGAAAATATTATAACACAAAATTAATTTTTACATCATAATGAAGTAAAAATGAATCGTTTCAATAATACTAATATTTTGATCTATAAATTAAATTTCTATTGCTAATGAATTTTTAGAAAATATAACTAAATCCTATTTTTGATCATTTAATTTCGCATGAAATAAAATTAAAATTTAATCTGCAAGAGCATCGCTAATATTTTGCGATTTTTTTCACCTCAAAACCGGTGGAGCAGCTCCAAAACTTACTCTGTTTGATAAATTGAAAATGAAAGTTTAAGAAAATCGTCATTATATATATATATATATATATATATGTGTGTGTGTGTGTGTGTGTGTGTGTATAGAGATAGACAGAGAAAAAGGGATAGACACAGATAGAGAAATCTTGTAATAGTTTCAAACCTCTTTAAACTAGTTAATACCTTAAATAAAAGAATACAAATAATGACAAAAAATGATACTACTCTTGTATGATAACTTGTTTTTTTCTAAACTTAATTTCTCTTTTTCAAAAATATAAAATATTTCTAAGAAAAAGCAAAATTTCTGTAGTCTGAAACTAATTTCCCTCCTCTTTATTAACTGGAAATAATTTCAAGTGTTCCCTCGTTAAAAGTAAATATATTTTACACTAAACACAATAGATTCTTAGGAATTAGCATCATCCTGGAAAGAAATAATTTACGTCCAAATGTGTAATTAATGCGTCCAAATGCGTAAATTATGATTGCTTAAGTTTTGTGTTCGCCCAGAGACACATTAATCAAATTTTTAAAAAACATTCTTCAATATTTTCTTATTTTATTTCTTCATGTATTCGCATTTGAATAATGATTGAAAGTAATTTTAGAAAAACAAAATAAAAATGTTAAGATGCATTCGTCCTTTGTTTTATAAACAAATCTGAATATTCTGTTGAGACCAAATTCATAAATAAATTCTTGTGTTTCTGAGTGAATTTATTCAAGCATTGACAATCAGTAAATGGTTTAAGAAAAGGAATAAGTTTATTTATTTATATTTTTCCTCTCCAGAATCATTTAAAGAAAGAAGTTATTAAAAATAATAAAAAGTAGTCTCTTTCTGATTCAATGAGTTGTATTAATTTAATGAAAATAAACATTTTTGATACAGAAAGGCTCCGAACATTTCTACATGAGTGATTATTTCAAGAAATGGAATAAGAAATGTAAATAGTGTTTATCATTATAAGAATGGAAATTGTCTGAAAAAATATTTATAATAACTCAGAAATCATAATTATTTTCATGCACTGGGACTTTAAAATTTTAATTCAAATTTTTTCTAAACGTATTTTAAACGATAACAACAAATACTTGATCTCATATTTTTCACAAGAAAGAAAAGGGAGAACAGAATGATTTTGGGTTTTTATTTTCTCGAAAACAAGCTATTCGGAAAAAAATTTGTCAGAATCATTAACAAATACTTGATCTCACATTTCTCACAAGAAAGAAAATTAGAATAGAGTATTTTGGGGTTTTTATTTTCTCGAACACAAAGAATTCAGAGAAAAATTGTCAGAATCATTAACAAATTCGGTTAAGAGATTTTCATGAATCTTCAGATTTCAGACCTTTTAATTTCCAAAAGAATTAATTATTGGAATTAGGTCTTGATTCTATTTTTCGAATACATAATATACAAAAAGAAAATACCAAAATCATTCGAAAATTTGATCTTGAGCCTTCCACGATAGCCAAATTAAAAACATTCCGTAGTAAAAAAACAACAACTGATTTTTGGAATTGGGTCCGTTAGTATGTGATAAGGATAGTTTAAAAACTACTAGGAAAAGGCAGTTAAAATGTTGCATGTGATTTTTACTCCAAATATAGCGATTGGAAATTTTTAAAGGGATCAAAATTTATTAAGGAAGTTAACAGGTTTCAAGCAAAGCTGACAACTATGAAATAAAAAGTTAATTGAATAAAATTTGGTACACATCATACATAACATCTAAAGTGTAATTTCATATAAAATTTTGAACCAAATCCGTCAGTTCTGACCGTCTGTATATTCTCATCAATTCTATCTCTTCAGCACAATCTTATGCATGAAAAGCTCAGGGCTCAAAAATGCCATGAATTAGATAAATGGAATATGAAAGATAATTTTTGCATCGAAACTTTTAATTATGAGCCAAATCATGGTTTTAGGTGGCTGAAAAGAGATGTTCGAGATAAATCTTCATTTTTTTTCTCTCTATACTATGAAGCACAAAATATTCAGACACTTGACTATGAAATTAAAGTGTGAGCATATGAGGTGTTGACGGCCTTAATGTAATTTTTTTTGAAAAGGAGGAAGGAAAGAGAAGAGGAGAATTTTTTGTCGAAATTACTATAGTTGATTTTATTCTTTTTTTATTTTTCATGAAAGTTTGCAATTCTATCAGATTATATTTTTATGCTCAATACTAAGCATTTTACATTAAATTTTTATGCTCCATACTGAGCATTTTACATTATATTTTTATGCTCCATACTAAGCAATTAAGTAAGCATTACATAACATTATAAACGAAAATAAATTTGCATCAATTGTTTCTATTATTTGATAATAAGAATATAGTCAGGAAATCAGAAAATACTGAAATTGGAAAGTTTCAAATTTATTTGATCACCAGCAATATCTTTAGTAAACTTAAAGTATTTTTAATAATCTCGTATTTATTTATTATTCTTTCTAGTAATGTCTTTTTTCCAGTCTTAAGATATATAATAGATATTGAAGGGTTGTTATGACAATTTCTTGATCTAATGAAATCATACGGAAATGAATACCTGCAATTAAGAATGGAAATAAGCTTCGGGAATATCTTTAATGGACCAAAAGAATCTTTAATCATCCCGTATTTATTCATTTATCATAGTCTTAATGCATTATTTTCAATCGTATCGTAAATGTAATCGTAATTCTTTAATCGTAATTTCTTTAATAAATGTAATTAAATACAGAAATAAAACATCCAATTAAATCATTGATCCAATCTCAGTATAATCAATATCTGTAGACCCTCAATAATTCTCTACTCTCCTAAACTTTTATATATTTCTAAAATGGCATTTTTATTTATCTTTTACATTAAGTATAGAAATAGAAAGTATTTTAATCGTCAAAAAATCAAACACGAGATTTTGATGAATCATAATTTTCAAAATAGTATTATGTCTGACGGTCTCTAAACATTATAACTCTAAAAATATTTTAGCTAAAGTTATGAAATTTAGCATGACATTTATATAAGATGAACTTTATGACCTTCATATAAAATTTGTAGACTTTTATGAAACTCTAAAACAAATTTATTCTAAGAAAATACCTAGCTGTCTGAATACAAGTAAACACAAGTAGTAGTGAAGTAACGAAAGTGCTAATAAACGAAAAAATTTAACTAAATAAAATCTAGTGCGCATTTTAAGCATTTAAATTTAAATTCCCATCAAAATTTGATCCAAATGAGAGGAAGTCAGTCAGACCAAATATCTTAATACAATTGAATACAATAATTAAAAAACAAAAAGAGTTTGAAAAATAAAATTTCATGCTTGTTTTAAGTACTTAAAATGTAGAATTGTATCGTTTAAAACCAAATCTACCATGGAGTGACCGTCTGTCGGCCATAATTCAACATGAAGGTTAATGTGTTAAATCAATGGTATCTGGTGTTGTGACTACAATGATTTAAAAAAGTCAAGATATTCTTTTTTTATAAAATAAAGCATTCCACTGTCATATTTGAAACTCTAAAAATAAAATTCTGAGCATTCATAGTCTTACGTAAAGTCCATATTTTTGCACCTCGTGGGGAGGGAGTTTAGATAGCATCATTATTAAAGAGCATATGAGCTCGCTCCCTTTGGTTTGGGTTCGGTATTGTAGACATGCATAATTTTATTCATAACTAAAGAGTAAAATTCAATAAGACTATGATTAAATATTAGTAAGTTTATAGATATCTAAGGATAAAAGATTTTCTCTTCTATAACTATTACAACAGAAATATATCTAGATACAGTTGAAAAAACATTTGCTATTTGTAACTCCATTTAACTCATGGTTGTACTGGCGTAGTTTGACCATAACTGACCATCCTGCCATAAAACGGCAATCAAATAATTAAACACATATATTAGACAAAACTAAATTTAGATATGATAATTTGAAACTGCGAATTTTGTTCACTCAATATTAAAATGTAAAGAATTATATTTTATTTGCGTTGTTAAATCAAATTAGTTTTTAATTTGATTAATTTAACAATAGATATACTTCATTTTCCTTTATTTGTCTTGAGGAGGAAATTATATCCGAGAGAAAAATTAATTTCGATATTAAGTCAAATTAATTCTTTTATTTGATTAATTTAGCGAAAAATTTGTTTTTTTCCCTCTTTATTTTTGAGAGAAAAAGGATACCCAAGGCAAAAATTAGTCTAGATATTACACCAAATTAGTTAATTTATTTGATAAATTTAGAAATAAATATATTTCATTTTTTATTTATTTGTCTTGCGGAAATAATGATATTTCAAGAAAAAAATTCAGAAATTAAGTCAAATTAGTTAATTTACTTGATTAATTTAACAATAAATATATAAATATTTTTTATTACCGTAATATTTGAGGAGAAAGTAATATTTGAGGAGAAAAATTAATTCAGATGTAAGTCGAGTTGGATAATTTATTTAATTAATTTATCAATATATATATACACTAAATTTATTTATTAAGTCTCCATTATTCATGACAGACTTGTAAAACATAATTTATTATAAAAGCTTATTTATAATATTACCATTATTCGCTTGTTTTAGACGCAATCAACATTTGAATGATTCGTTGGTAAGAGACTTTGCATTGCAAATAACAGAAAACAGACTTTTCTAAGAGCTTTATTTTATCTGCTGGAATATTTGAATTACCTAATGCCCTGTTTAAGGCAATTGGATCAGAAGAATTTAGATGAAGGCGTTTTCCTTATCAGTTGTTTCTGTGAAGGGTGCATTAAGTCTTTCAAAGTATTAACAGCCTTAAGTAGATAATTCAGATTAATGACTTTTCTTCCATCTAGCATAACTCTTTTTTGATTTTATGCTGTACTGTTGAAATTATTCGATTTCAAAATTTTCTTGTACAGAATGAAAAATTATTTGTTTTAAGAAAAAAGCACAAAGTTGCATTTTTAACTATAACTTTTCACTGACTAATTTTTTAAAAAAAGGTCTGTTCAAATTTTTTTTTAAATAAGAGTTTTTGGCTTTCATCTCTTGAATTAATCATTGTATGATTTTCATGTTTTAGTTTTTTTTAAATGTCTATTCACAAGTGATAAGCTCATGTTTTAATAGTATTGATTATTTTATTTACTTAAAGTTATTTTGCTAACTTTCTGGTTTTTAATCCTGATACTTGCTTTATGATAAAACTAGCATTCTTTAGAGACCACCTGACTCCCTAAGATAAATGTTCTAGAAAGTTTTCATGTAACTTACTCTTGATGGCTTCCTTAACAAAGTATTTAAACTTCTAATTTGATAAACATGCAACACATATTACATTAAAGCCTTTTACTGCTCCGGTGTTTGTGCAATATATTTCCCTAATTTTCTGTCATTTTTCCAAAAAGGTGAACTGCAATTTAAAAAAACGGTAATAAATTTCAAAGAATACCAGAGCTTTATTAATGAATCGCATTTAGATTTAAATATGTATTAATTTTTTTTTTCGAAACAAATTTTAAAATTTTGAAAATAAAAATATTTGTTTCATTTAAAATATAAGTGAACCGGCTGAATTTTTTTATGACTTGTGTAATAATGTAATAACATATAAGATTAATCAATAAAAAGTTCTTTTTATTTGTTAAAAATTTAGTACACTAAAATATGAAAGAAATTTTTAAGTGAAAAGAAGGACAATATATTTTTGCCCATTCAAATATATCGTATTAAATCGCAGCAATTAAAAAAAAATAAGGTGGTTTTAATATTTTTCGGAATGCTTACTCTTTCATTTTAAGACTCAATTGTAATTACAACATATTTCAAATGCAAATTAAAATCATACTTTAAAAAGAAAAGGCTTTAAATCAGGCGATAGAAAAACAAGCTGTAAGTTTAACTTTCATTAACAGTTATTAGGGAGAAAACACTAGGATAAAATATTACTAATGGCAAAAAGGCAATTTTAGTTTAATTTGAATAAGGTTATATAGTCTTGTAAAATAGGCTTATAATTTTTTTAAAGACAGAATAGAAGTAGAACAAAAAAAAAAGCTAAAAACTTGATTTTTTAATTTTTAATTACGTTCGGTTATTGAAATTACACACACACAGAAGTGCACACAAGCCCATGCACACCACGCGTACATACTCACACACAATACATATTTATTATTCGAAGAAATATACTAGTTAGTTTTTTTATCCTAGCCATTTAGAAATAAATAAATTTATTGATCAAATGTACTTCATAACGTAAAAAATTTAAGCCTTTTTGTTGTTAAATTTTAAATATTACGTATTTAATAAACTCTCTGCATTTTTCTCTTAGATAAAATTAATTAAATGAAGTCTTATTGAATAATAAATAATTTAACGCTAAGACGCAAAAAATATTTTAATGATAAAAAGAACGTAATTCGACATTTCCATTAAGATTAAACGAGGTTATCTGTAAGCAATTCTGGGGAAATCTAACCAAACAGTATTCAAATACCATTTTGATAAAAGAAATCTCCTAGCATTTCAAGAGCATTTGAAAGATAAATAATATCCTGAGTGCTTATTTCATTTTTAGACACTGAGTCTCATTTCAATAATAGAAAAGAAAAAAAAACATTCATAGGTTACGTTTATTTTTATTTGAATACATTTTTGTTTAGTTAAAATCTTTTGATTCATATATATTTGGATTTAATTAAAATGTAATTGTTTCAATATATTGAGATCCACGTATTTTGAAGAGTAAGCACAAAGCAATTAGTAGTAATATTTTGAATGTCGCTACTACATGCAGCTATACTGACTTACTTTGACTGTATTCTGGATTAATATCTGTGAGAATCTGCGATATTGCTATCGCCATTTAGCAATAATTTTTTGTTGCTTGAATTAGCTTCGCAGTTTGCTCTATTTTTATTTATTTTTTGCAGCTTGCAGTATATTACTCTTTTCTATCAAATTGGAAACTGTAAAAAGGTGGCTTTCTACTGATTTTGCAGATCCTAGATTCCCAACGTGCGCCATAACGCCCCTTTGTGGGCGTTTGAAGCTTTCAGGGGTGGTGGTAAAAGACCCAGAGAAAATTAGGGGGAGTTGATATGGCACGAAGGGGCTTTAGAAGATTAACCAAATATAGGTAACTTCAAGGAACGATTCTAGGACACTATAAATATGGACATACCAGACTGGGTTTTGGATCTTTTTTCCAATGTCAACACAGCAGGATCCCCTCAGTTAGAAGAACTAATAGAATTGATAACAAATGAGGATCTAAAAATTAAATTCAAGAATGGCTACCAAGAATTTTGGCTGCAGAAGTCTATTTCGCAACTATTTGTCTATTTGCAGAAGTCTAGTTCGCAGTCTATTTCGCATTCAATATTATGGTCGATTGTTCAACAACTTCTGATAGCATTCCCATCTTCATGCTTAGCAGAACGTGGATTTAGTGCTGTGACAACATTGTTAACGAAAAAGGAGAAATCGGCTCCATATTACTGAACGTGGTGCCTTACGATTGTTTCGATTGAAATTGAGCCTGATATTAACAAGCTCCTTAAAATGCCTCAAATTCAGCCTTCTCACTAGTTAAGTTTGAAATTCGATGTCTTTAAATTTTAATAAAAATACTTTTTAATATAATTAAGTAAGCATTTTGATTGGTCTCTGAAACTGTCAATTTATTTATTTAGAGAACAATAGTTTATTATGAATTAACTCGAATCATCACAATCTCTGCCTTCCCTTATGACAGGTAAGCTAAAACGTTTTTAGATAAAGAGAAATTCAGTAGCGTTTCAATTCCAACAATATTCTAGCAGAATTTTTTTAAATTCTTGTTTTCTACATGCATTATGCTCTTATTTATCTGGAGTGGATGGGGACGATATTAAAATATTCACTAGAAAAGGGGGGGGGGTCAGTTCAAAAAAAGGTTGGGAACTTCTGGTGTAGAATAATGAATAAGAAGTTTACAACACTTCTTGAAAATACCCGGAAGGAAATTGTTTATTTTTGAAAAGGAATATTGACCTTAAGGATGCTTTACTAATGAATGGAAACGGAAACTGTGAGTCAAAATTGTGCATTTAAAGGATAATTCACATAAGATGACTAAGGCTTTAAATAAAACACCCTAATATTTTTGTGTTATAATAAATGTTTAACATAAAGCAACTGATTAAAAGATAAATCTGTTATTTATATATTTTGTTTTACAGAAAGCATGAAAATCGATAATTTATATATTTGTTTTACAGCTTATTTTTTTTCTAATGTTATTTTTCCTATATTGATGAAAACATTTTCCACTGTAATAAAAGATGACACAAAATTAACTCAAGATTTGAATTTGCGACTATGCTTGCAGTAAAATGTTGACAATCGTATTAAAGACAGTTGATAGATTAGGGATAATAAAATGGAACATTACAGGATAGAAAAAAAAGTGTTTTCATTATTGAACAATTTTTAAAAAATAATGAAAGACTGGCCAACACTTTCCAAAATTTTATAATTTAATGATGCTAATCGTTTGATTTGGCATCATTAAATTTCTATTTAAGGAGCATTCTGAAGTCTAAGGTTTATGTCAGCAAGCCCACAAGCATGCGTGCATTGAAGGAGAAAATTCAGCTTCGCATAACGAAGTTCAGCCACTTTTATATTAAATTGTTAAAAAAAATTATGACAAATGAGAGCGTATGTGTTAGCAAAGCCATGGAGATCATTTGCCTAATGTGTTATTTCATTCATAACCCTATTCTATGACTTTTACGATTCAATAAAAATATTACAATTTAAAGGAAAAAATTGGATTTTTTAATTGTTTTTTTAATTGTTTATTTAGTTCAAATCTTGCGTTATTATTTTGTTCTATTATGCAACGTATTATTTGTACTGTCTCTAAACTATTAACTGACAACTTATTTTTTAATAGAGTTGTCAACACTTATTGTACATCTGATGACACATTCAAATCTGGCTTAAATTTCGAGACATCCATTATTTTTGATTTTGGTTGAAGATGTATATCTTCTTTATTTAGAGTTTTTAGATATTAATGGATTTTTTTCAAAAAGATAGATAATAATCCTGAAAAAGGAAACAATAGCCATTCTTCCAGAGTTCAACATTGCAAAAAATTAATAAAACATGCTTATAAAATTCAGCTTATTTTGACAAATTTTGTCTACGAGCATATGGTTTTTTGTTGCTTGTGTTTTTTTATTTTAATATATTTCATATGAATAATGATATGACCAATTTTTTCACATGCATATTGACCTCAAGCTATAGTTTTTTACTCAAGGAGATCTCAATGTCATTTAGCTTTCTGTATTATTATTTATCCAATAGCTACTCATTTTCTAACAAATAACAATTCAAAAAAAAAAAACATTATTCTTAGCCGAAATCTTAGTTTTGTCTTTTTTTGGTCTTGTTTTTTCTTTTCTTTCAATGAGAAAGAAGTACCGCCGATTTATTATGTTCTGATCGAAACAGGGTTAGAAATGCGGAAAATAATGGAATTCGTAACGCAGCTCTGTAAAATATGCAAATTCTCTCTGCTTCGAATTCCCAACTGATTTCAAATTTAGAATGAATGCAAACGCATACACTCAAACACAAAATTTATTGTTCCCTGTCGATGAAGGCAATTTTGAAGCAATCAATCTTTATTGAGGGATGGGCCATTTTGGAAATAATTTTTCTCTAACTCTTTTAGATTCTTCAAGAATCATAGTCCTTCGACAAAATGCTGTTTTCATGCGATTGATCACGTTGTCCAATCAGACTCAAAATTTCTGGCTGTTTTGTTTTTTCTGAAAGCAAATTTTTATATTCTGTATCCTCTCAGATTTTCAGGACTGTATTTTCAGATTTATATTTTGTTTATATTATATATCCCAAATGGTATTGTCTTACTTGCTAAATTTTATATGTAAATTGAGCTTGAATTTATTGGAAAGAGATTTTTAATTAAAATTAAGTAAGTAATATAGTGAAGAATTAAATATTCTGCCCTTTGGGCGTTTAACATGATTTACATTAATACTCATAATTTTAATATGCATTTGCTTATTTGAAGATCAAGTTGTGCACTTTTCCACTCGAAACTTCCTTTGTGCGCATAAAAATTTAAAATCTTTCCGATTCAAATATATCAAAAATATTTTATTGAATAATGTTTTTCGTTTTTATATAGATAAAAGGCCCTTTTCGGTGCTGATATATATGTCTTTCGGAAAAGTATAGAAATCGGCACTATATAATAATGATGAGTCAATTTTATTAATTTGAACTTTGTGACAATCAGAAAATGCCATTTTGAATTTTGCTTCTGAACCGTAAGTTACCCACATTGCAAAGAATATTTAAACAAAAAGGTGAAAAATGTAAAAGTTAATCATCTTTGTTTATATTACATCATTCTAATGGTAATATGTCTCCTCTGGAATTTTATATCTCAACTCAGTTTGGATTTATTGTAAAGTAAGTTTTAAGTAAAAATGTCAGTAACATAGTTTTTTGATAATCGTTTAAAGGGAGTTATAGTTAGATTGATAATCTTCATACCCGTCGGTTGTTAGATTATCAAATTGTGCCTTATTTCATTAAAAACTATTCTGCTTGTAAGAAAATTAATGAAAACCTGTTACCATCAGCTTTATCAAAAATACTGTATCATTTTTTTTTCTGTACTATTTTGTAAATAGTGTTATGTTTTACATAATAAAACACCAGTTTTGTTAATTTGAAATCAGAAAACATTATTTTGAAATTTGCTGATGAATTTCTATCAACTCACATTAAGACGGATATTTAAACACCTCTAAAGACGAATATTATAAAAATTAATCGCGTTTCTAAAGATTAAGAATTTTTGTGCTTATTTTTCTTACTGCTCCTCAAGTTATGCATCATACTAAGGAAAAAGTTAATTAAAAAGTTAAAGTTAAGATGCAAAGAATGAATACATAAGGTATAAAGGAAAAAAAGTCGAATCTTTTAAAACAAATGAGAATCCACTAAACATTACACGCAAGTGCAAGATCCGTTTTCTTCATAGTTGTTTATATCATATTTTTTTAATTACTGTATATTCATGAAATATTTCTCCTTTCAATGTAAATCCTCATTTTTATTCCAGTATTTATCAAAAAGATGGCAAAATAATTTTATTCAGCGTTTAAAAAATATTTACTTCACTTAAGAATTATGCTTTGTGTTTTTTATGTCCTTATTCTGAATCTTATTTCATATGAAAAAAGCAAACAAGTAAATTAAATGGAGCCTTGATCCATATGCTAAAGAGAAAAAAAAATTCAAAAAACTTGTCAAGGAAACAAATTACCGAAACCGAGGAACAGATGGAAATAATCTGGGATTGTAATTAAATTTTGAATGTATTGTAACTTTAATTTATTGAAGGTTTTGGTTATTAATGATACTATTTAAAGCTGTACATTTTCCTTTTTGATTTCCAATGTTTATTACTTTTTCTATTGAGATTCTGGATTTCCTTAAATATATATTTTGTTTTTAATACATAAATAGAATTTTTTTATATTTATTAATTCCACTTTAATATATTTAAGCTGATAACTAAGAGTGGAGTTTTTATTACTTTAGCTATTTGATTGCTATAAAAACATTGAAGCTTTGTCTGAGAATCGATATTCCTGAGTTATGTGCTGTAACAATGTTCACATTACTCCTTGTCGTAAACAATATCTTTCTTCAAATTTGTGCGTGATGTATATATATATATATATGTTACGGTGAAACACCGAAATCTGGAGAATGTCGACATTCACCGGTGAATGTCAACATCCACATAATCGCTTGGTGTATGTCCGAAATATTTGCTAAATACCCTTATTTCTGACTTTCACCAGTGAATGTCGACATTCACCATGCACTAATGGTAAATGTTGAACATGTCCGAGATTTATATTTTTTTCTCCGTAATTCAGTCGCGATATATTTTTCGCCTCTTTCTGAGAGGAATAACTAAGAACTTAAAACGCACAGTACGTTCAAAATAACAAAGGAAAATAATAGAAGTAAAAACTTAATTATACAGTATGTTCTAAATGAGAAAATAATAGTAATAAAAAAACTGACTAAATTATGTGAATCAAATCTTATTTATTGCAACAACTTAAACTATTATGACACTTTGAATCGTACAAGAGGTCCTTGCTTTTACAATTGCTTTTATTTGTGGAACACTTCCTTTTGCAATGACATCGTGTATATAGCCTTGCCCACCTGCTTCTCGAATCAGCTGTAGCTGCTTCTCTCAGAGAAATTCCTTGAAAAGAAATCTTATCTATGGAAAGGAGATTTTCTTCACAAATTTCGAACTGATTACGTGTGTAATGCTGCTTGAGGGTACCATTTCCATTCGCAAGTTTATAGAAGTCGTAGTCTTCTATTCCACAACAACGCTAACACATTTCGGTTATCTGTACGACTACGGTCGACTTCTGGGACTTGTATTCGTACAACATCACCAATTTGAGCAGGAGGAAATTGATTTTGTGAGGTTCTCAACATTTTTGTTGTGTGCAGTAGAAGATTCTCTTTCGCGACCGCTCTTTTTATAGAATTTAACTCGTGTTTTTCATCCAGAACTTGATGTGAAGACGTGGTAGATTGCAAGTCCTCTTAAATATTTTTCTTTGGAATTTGGTTTTCGGTTTCACCACCGCTCAAATTTTTTTCAGAAGTATTACCAGCTTCTTCAAGCTGTTCTTCGGTTTCAAAAGTATTGGCGATTTCTTCAAGTTTTTCCTGTTTCTATACTTGTGATTTGTTCGCTATGCAAAACCTTGAAACCTAGAACTTGGAACCTTGCATATGCATAAGACTGACAAAGCTGACTGACTCCACCAGCACAAAGGATTTGGCTGGAAACAGCCAGTCGTCTCATTTTGGCTCCTCTCTTTTCGACTTAAACCAGCGCATATATGTGATTGTCGACATACACTGGTGAGGGTCCGTATGTACAAGAATGTAATGAAATATTCGATCTTTCACCGACGTATTTGGTGTTTGTTGACATTCACCGGTGAATGTCGACATTCTCTGATTTCGGTC
>JAPMOQ010053704.1:830516-861161 GCA_026543055.1 Argiope trifasciata | reverse complement strand
TCTCTCTCTCTCTCTCTCTCTCTCTCTCTCTCTCTCTCTCTCTCTCTATCTATCTATCTATCTATCTATCTATCTATCTATCTATCTATATATCATTAATGTATAAAAATATAATATATCATATATATATCATAATTTTTTTTGTAACTTACGAAATTAAGAGGCATTCTTAATAAAATATGTAATTCTCTTTTCTCATCTGTGTACAAACAAGATTCAGCAAATATTCTAACACTCAAGAGGTAGAAAAATATTTCATTATTTGTGTTCGTATTAAAGACAGTTGATAGACTAGGGATAATAAAATGGAACATTACAGGATAGATTTAATTATTGCTGTTCAATAATTTCTTTGGCAATAACCGTGCATCAATTATTAACATTCAGCAATTTTCCAAAGGTGTTTGGGCTTATTTTAACTAGAGGAACATTTGTTTTTGCTTTTATTTGGTATTTGACGATCAGTATGAAATTCCAATGCTATTTATGTTCTATTTTCGGCAAGTGCTTGTAGTAAGGAGTTTTCCTGGGTAACATTCTATGGCCAGAAATTTTGGCTTCCAACTTTGGTAAAGATACTTATGGCTCGAAAAGATAAATTTTGTCTGTTAATAAAAGAATGAATTAGATATGTAAGCTGAAAGAAGAATCATACTCTTTAAATATAACTAAAAGGAAACAAAATTGTTGATTTTAATTTCATGGGATTTATGTGGTTTATTTTTTTTTACTTATGCAAGTATTTATCATTATTATTGTTATAGTGAAAAATGCCTTAAGTACAGGGCGTGCCTTACAGGGCGCCTGAAGTAAATTTCCTTGATTAAAAGTAACTGCAGACGAAGATAAAGAATGGAAAAAACCACACTTTATAAGGAAACTGTGATTAGCATGGTGACAGGAATTTCGGAAAAAAATGCTACATAAGAAATATCTTATGCACAAATGAAAGCCATGGTATGATGAGAATGTAATTCTAATGTTGATTATATAAACAAAAAAAATATTCTTAAAATTTCATAGTGTTATCTTTTTTATTTTCTCATATACATAATATAAAGAAAGTATAGCAACAGTCAAACCACCATCTAGGTAGAAATAAAAATCTCTTATCCAAGTAGAAATGTAATACATTAACCTAGCTGGAAAGGAAAAATGACTGTTTATATCAGTGAAGTCTGGAATTTCGTACACTAATGTTGTGTTTTTTATCTCTGACATGTTTGTTTTGTCTGTAATGTGAATGTCATTAAATATTTGTTATGCATTTGAAGACTTTTATTAATCCAAATTCTCTCCACTGAGCTGTTATAGATTTATATATTTTCCCTAAATGACAGGTTACACAAATTTATTATTACACACTATTACACAGCTTACACATTATAAATTTTTATAATTCCAGCTCAATAGGTGTTATACGAAAAAAGAGTATCCTTAAGCTTCATGGTAAAAGAGTCATCTTTAAAATTATCCACAAACTTCCTATCAATAATAAAGTGGATGCTCCTAGACATAAATTATTTCTTTCACTGATTGATATATGGAATTCCTGTCTTTGAATCATTTAGAATTTTTTTTATAAATTAGATTTTAATTTAGAAAATCAAATTTTCAGCTCTAATATAGTGAAAGTATGCTTCAAATATATCTTGGAATTAAAAATATTTAATTATTAATAATTTTTAAAGTTTTCTTAGAAACTTTAATAAATTTCTAAACAGCAAAAAAAACTAGAAAAATAAAGAGTTTTAGTTAGAATTTATTTCATTACTTAGGACGAATTGAGAAATTTATTGCATTACTTAGAAAGGTAGAAACAAATAAAAATAATAAACTAGAATTGCTTACAAAGGTGCATTCAATGAAAATTACAAAACATTTTTACATGTTGCATAAACCTAAAATCATCTCCCTAAGTTACTTATTGCAATTATTACTACAGGAAAATCTTAAAAATTGAGTTTTACGTCATAGTATGACGTAAAAATCAGGTTTAATTCTTTTCTCTTAAAACAATCAAAGCTCAAAGAAAGAAATTTCAATCATAAGTCAAACCTTTTTCTCTCTGTATAGTAAATTAATATCCGCTTCAATAGTTAAAAATAGATACCAGCAATTGCGTACTGCCTTTTTAAGATGCAGACATTTCCTGGAGAATAATTCAAGTGCGTTAATTACTACTGATTGTTAATTTATTGTTACTACTGATTGTTAATTTATTGTTACTACTGATTGTTAATTACTAAGATTGTTAATTTACTACCGCAAAATCTTTATTTCCCTTCAGAGACACCACTAATAATTAATTTTTCTCTTAATTTTGTTCATTCTCTTTCTTAGAAAGTTGTTGCAGCTGAATAACGATTGTAAGCAAACTGGAATAAAAAACCAAAAGAAAAGAAAACATTAGTGAAACATAACTTTGTCCACCCTTTTCATACACAAATTTATTTGAAATTCTCTGTGGGTATAAAATCGTTAATTATCGTTAAAAGTCGTTTAAAATCGCCAAATCTCTGAAAAGATCATTCAACCATGAACAATATGAACTGATTTAAGAGAATGGAGAAAACTATTCATTTTTTTTCGTCTAAGAACATATGAGAAAAAAGTAAGGATGTCAAAAATAATTATACTTTTTTTCTAATTTATCTAATTGTATTTGTTTAATAAGAGGAGGAATTTGTATTCCAATCAGGTTCCAAGCACCTTCATACCTGAAAGATTACTTAATCTTAAAAAAATGAGTAAAATTTCTTAACGTGTTTATAATTATAAAGGGAACATTTTATTTGTAATTGAATTTCATATTTTTTGCATATATACTTAAATCTAAATGTTTTCTTTTGGGAGGTTTGTAAAGATTTCTTTTAGTCCTATTCTTGACAAAACGTGATGTGGTACAAAATTGCTTTCAACTAATTCCCATTCTTTTTTTAAAAAAAACATTGATCGATATATATATATACATTAGTATTTTATAAAATCTAATACTAAGCAATATACATTAAGAAGCACATTATAAATTGTTATTACATAAAAGCGCAATTCATTTCTCTGTTTGCTTTTTTCATTTTAAATGCATAAATTCAAGAACATTGAATGAAGAAATCGAAATCATTAGAAACTCTTTATAACAGAAACATCACTAGTAGAAGAATAATATTTTATTAAATAATCTTTTCATTATTTTTATCGTCTAGAGTTAAATTTTTTTATAACTTAAACAAATTTCTTTAAATAAAAGAAATGAAACAGGAAAGTGAGTGTGATATTCCCTTAAAGTAATTACTTTAGTTAGAGATATATTCTCTAACATTATGCTATTTTTATGTACTTTCTTCAAAATGCATTGAAATATGATTTAATATCGCTTGAAGCATTTTTGCAGTCATAAATATTCTATCACTTCAATTATTTTTACCGGAAAAACATTTTTACTGTGACAAATAATAAACACATATTTATTATATGGGAAGGACATTTCATTAACTTCATTTTTACATTTGGGTTGATAATTAAAATTTTATATACCTCTCTCTTAAAAAAATTAGAAACTGATGATGATTAAATGAATGATGATTAAAAATTAGAAACTCATATTCAATTCTCACCAACTATAATATATTTACGCTAATGAAAATAACAAACAACAAAACGAAAACTCTTATTTTATAGCGAGCTGAATGCAGAGGCTTAATTTTCTAAGAGCCATTATTTCGTACAATTACAATTAAATTAAATGGCTTTATTCTGCATTTTTTAAACTAGGAACTTGCTTTAGGTCTAATTTGGTATTCAAAACTATTTTAAGAGGCAATATTCACGATTAGAAACTGCCCCTCACATTGTATTTCATGCATTTAAAGATTATTTTATGTTTATAATCAATTATTTACTCTCTTTCATATATGTTATAGTTTAAAATTTTATACGCTTGAGTATTTTAGAGCAAAACAAATTAATGGTTTAACCACCGGTTAAAGGTTTACTGTAATTATGTTACAGTAGCTTGACGATATTTGGTAATACATTAACTATACATATTCTAATATTTAATATAAACGTTTTACAGTCTATTTCTTTCTTCATATATTTGTACAAAATAAAACAGTGATATAAATTTCGATTATGTAAATGAATCTCAATAAATTACTGCAATTACCAACTACTTTTAATATTAATTACTTAAATTTATTATAATAAAAAAGAATGATAAATCATTAACTAGGATAAAATTAATTTTCAATGCTGGGTAATGATGTTTAAATTAAATTCAAAAAGGTGGAAAGCTTCTAAAACAAAAAATGGGTAATAATACTCTAAAAAGAAGTGATTGCCTAAAGATATGTGTTTTTAAATTTATCTTAAGCAAACATTTTTAGTTAAATACAAAAAATTACACAAACATAACAAAACTGGATTGTTTACTTTATGGTTAGCAGGAAGAAAATCTTTAAAAAAATTATTTTATCAGCCGAAGTATCTGGCGTACTAAATACAATTTCACAGACAATCAGATCTGGATTAAGACTAAGGCATTTTTTCCTAATCACTAGGCTCTGCTGATGGATACATTAAACCTTTGGAAGAAGAAACGTTAAATAGTCGTTCAGTTAATTTTTCATCCAGTGAAACCTGCTAATAATCTTTTTTATGTTGAGTGTTGCAATTAAATATTTGAATAAGAAATCTTTTGGAATAAAATGCAAAATTTTTAAAACAATTTTGAGTTTCTTTTAGATTATTTAATTTTTAGTTATTGATTATCAACTTGTTCATCAGTAATACTGGTTTTGTTTTTATTTCAATTAAATTTCTGATGCATATATTGATATTCATAGTTTCTTTAACTATATAATTTTAAATTTATCTCAATGATTGAAACTTAAAAAATAATCACATAGATTTCTTTTAAAAATGTAATTTACTTAAAAGTATTAGCATAATTTGTATTTTAATTATTGCACAAATATTTAATTAAATTACTGGCTTTGATTTTTATGTTTGACAAAATTTAAAGAACTCATATTTGAAGAAAAAATTATTTAAAATTATTTATTGTTTTATTTATTTTAAGGGTATGCTTTTGATATTTTTCTATTAAAATGAACAATATTAGTAATAAAATTTCATTCTGCATTTACTGGAATTTTTTTGAAATTTCTCATATGATCACTATTTATAGAAATTGAGAAATTTAAGAATAAAAATATTCAATGCAAGCTAATATTTTGTTTAACAATCTTATTAGTGCTGTATTTTTCCAGTTCCATATTTTTAGAAAACTTTTATTAAAAATTTCGATATGGCACTAAAATACCATTGTCTGTAGCGTAAAAATGATAATTTGTATCTAAACATAGAAAAACTCTAAACATTTAGTTTACAGGCATCAAGATTAATTCAGTATAAAGATTTCATTTACAAAAAAATCAATTTTATGGAAAGATAGTTTTATGAAAGCATCCTTTATTAAAAGTAAAGGGAAATATGTTTTATAAAAGATCATTTGCAGTTTGGGTATACCACTAAAATACCTTGATTTATACTGTATTATAATGCTGTTCTTTCTTATGACACTTGCCATTAGACAGGACAGCTCTTTAAATTGATAGCTAGAGTCTCTTGTTTTTAATAGCACCAACAAGGGCCAACAGTACGACTTTAACATTCACGCACCACTCATTGGCTTGCACAACCTCTTTTTACAGGAAGGCACATTCACACAACTAACAGATACAACAGAGGAAGAACAACCAAGCCCGTTCCGGGGCTAAAACCCAGGATGCACAAATCATAGCGAAGAAGCGCTGCCCCTATACCAGGATGTCAACTCGGTATTAAAATGAAGATAATTTGTTTCCAAATATAGTAAAACTGTAATGTGAGAAAATTGATTACAGGCTCAGTATTTATTTCTCAAAGATGTTTATTTGCCATGAAATCTAATTTACGGAAAGAAATCTTTATGAAAGCATCCTTATTTAAAGATAAAATAAATCTTATTTTATTCTGAATAAAAATAGTTCGGTTCTAAATATGGTGAACTTTTCACATTTTAAATTTCTTATGATTTGAAAAATTGATCCCAATAATATAAAAGAAATGTTAAGATTTAAAAATATTATTTATCTGCCTTTCTTGGTATATATAATAAAAAATATTTCATCTCAACGTAATAAAAATCCGTGGCCATTTCAAGAGCACTTAAGATATAAATATGCTGACTCCACATCTTATTTTCTATTTTTAAACACGCACTTGAACGAGAATGTCTTGATAAATATGAGAGCATTTAAAAATGGAGATCTACATTTCTCTCATAGCAAGAGTATTTAAGGAATGTTTAACTGAAATGAAGAGAAAGAAGGCTATGATGTGCTCCAAAATAATGTTTTTTTATTAACAATACGTGATGCATTATACATATTCTGAATCCATTAGTCATATTGGATCATGGAGAATAATTATCCATTTTTACTTGTATCTTTAATTTACGTTTGTTTTTATTTAATTGAAGAAGATTCATTTAATACGTTTTAATGATAATTAAAATTAATTGACATTTTTTTTTCTTATGTTAAGCTCATACTTTTATTAAAAAAAGTGTAAGTTTTCAAACTCTTTGAATGAATAAATGAGTTTGATTTTTTTCAGAAGCTTGTAGTGTTACTTTTCCTGATTTTATTAATATTGGGATGCTATTAATATTTATCTTTTTTTGTCGTAATTAAGCTACATATTACAAATTTTTTCAAAGAATGACTGTACTTTACATTTCGCAGTTAAAATAAAGGCTTTTCATAATGAATGTTGATATACTTTCAAAAAAATTAAAACGAAATTAAATGCTCCAATAATAATTATTTATTTAGTTTTCAAATAAAATGTTCCTTCATTTTGTCAAAGATAGATAATACAAAATTAAGTACAATATATATATATAAAACCAATACATATTTTAAAAGAAAAAGAGTGTTTGGATTTTAATGGTACTATAATAGCTAATTTCTAAGTTCATAGAAATAAGCGTATGCTTTCGTTTTAAAAAAAATTCCAAATGATTGTATAAAGTTCACTGAATTATACTTTCAGTAATTTGTGAAAATAACAACTGAAAACTAATGAAATTTACTTTCTTTTACAATCCGTTGTATCCGTACAATCCGTTACAATTTGTTGTATTAAGTAAAATATTTTTCATACTAACAAAAAAAGGAAGGATTATATTCTTTTATACCAAAACTGATAGATAACATGAAACTGTTAGTGGATTTTGGATTATTTTAACCCTTTCTAGGAATATAAAAAATATCTTCCCTTAAAATTCAGCAATTTTTGTATGAAGTTATGTTGAAGGGCATATGTTCTGATAAACTTTTCAATAAGATAAAAACTTAGACAGTTTTAGTTAATTATCTCACGAAAAATGGTGTGTTTAGATTTCTTCCTTAGTTTTTAACTAAATCAATTGATTAATAAAATTTAATTTGCCTAATAAGATAAATTAAATGTGTTTCTAAATCCCTTCTCAATCTTAAAAACATTTTAATATATCAGAAATAAAACAAAATAGTCTTCTAAAGCGACGATAGCCTCAACAGAAAAGATCTACCAATCAATATAAGACACTTACTTGTGACTTTTATGAATTGATTTAAAGTAATTTAAACCAAAATTTCATAACTCAGTCCATTTAGTCGTAAGAAACGACAGTTCTTGTGTTTAAAATATTAGTGTATCGAGAATATTTTATTCATTAAGTTTAATAAGGAATAAAAATTTAAATCTTACAATTTTTTCATCTATATACTTATGGAAAGAAACATAAAATATAATTCTCTTAAGTATTTACATAATCTTTTCTAAATAGAAGTATACATTAGACAGTGGGGATTTAAAAATTACTTAATTGCCTATGCTTAGGTTAAATGAACCATATATTTGGCGCAGCATGGCTAGATATGGTTCTTGCGCCACAAAATCCTACTAACCTAACCTAACCTTAGGTTAAATGCCCTATATAATATGATACTTTAAACCATAGTATTTATTTTAATAATCTGAAGCACAGTAATATTTTTAGACATAAGTTATATTGTTATTTATAATTTAATAAGAGTAAAATAACCTCAGGTTTACTTGTAGAGAATTAAAAACATGCAAAAATAACATTATTTGGAGCATTAGTGATAATGTGCATTGTCTTGCTTTAAACCAGAACAATGTGGGTTTCGACATAATAACTCTAAAAAAATAGCAATGTGCATGAGTATGATTAAGTTTATATTAATGATTTACCTGTTTTAATAAATGAGGTACGAATAACCTCCTTTGAGCCGACATAATTAATGTAAACTAAGCTTTAAAATTTATTCTTAAGCTAATGGAGCGAATTTGACAGTGATCTTTAGAATAATAATGGTGTGATTAGTAAAGAATGCTTAAGATATTATTCAATTAATTTAGGAATAAAGTAAAAAAGTGAATTTATTCCTTCAATGAATCTATAAATAAAGTAATTTTTTTTCATAAAGCCAAAGAAAAAAAAGAACGAACATCATAATCACTGATTCCAAGTTGGTTTTGCCTCCCAATTAATTGTGCAAATTCTGTAACAATTTCTTAAATAAAAAAAGAATACACAAATTATCACTGTTTTATCATTTAATATTCAAAAAGTAAGAGTTAACATATTTTTTTTACTAAAAAAAAAACTTGAATAAAAATCAAAAATAATTTAATTCAAGACACTATTTTACTCCTAAATTAATATAACAATTACTATAATAATATTGCAAATAATAAAGAAGGCGCGGATCCATTTATTAATAAACATTCACACATCTATGAATAAACGGAATCTGTGAATAAATTAGCTTAAAAATAAAAGGAAGGAATGAAGATAATAATTATTGTGAGTTTGTTATATTATTAGAAGTTGATAATTTCTTAGTTGTGATTGTCATTTCAGTTTTTTTATTTATTAATATGAGTTTATGTTAGATTTTAGTTCTTAAATTCTGCCTTCCGAAAATACTTTCTTAATATGGATTTGGCTGAAATGGTTATTGAAATTCTCATATTTTTTCCCTAAGCCAATATTCACTGAAAATGTATCTAAACACATTTTTGAATTATTTAATTAAAGAAATTTTCTCTAAAGATAGTCTAAATTTTTAAATTATTTAAAAAATAATTTTAAATTTTTCTCTCAAAAGAAAAGTCTATTTTTTGGGATATTTTTTCTTGGAAACGAAAAACTAAAATTTATTTGAAAAACAAGACATCAGTTTAAAATACTTTTGATGTTAAAGATAAAAAAAAATTGCATCTGGAGATTGCCAATTCAACTTAGGATTTTTCATATGCAAAGTATAAAGGGAGGAAATACATTTTTCTTTTCTTTTTTGTAAAACAATTTTCTACATGATTGAAATGAAAGTAGTCAGCTAACTTGTCATTTTTTTTTATATATTTCAAACTGTTCTTTTTTCCACAATGAATTGTTTTGTTTTGTTTAGAATTAATCACGTTAATTTTCAATTGCATGGGAAATAACTGAGATTATTTCACTCATTTGTTTTAGAATAACAAATAATTATTTAAATAATTGCAAAATAATAATTATTTTGAATGCTCAATAAAAGTGACAAATTTTATCCCTGTGGATTTTTAAAATCTCCAAAGTAATCACAAAAAAAATGTTTGAGGAATTCTACAAGGCAGACATAGAGACATATGGAGATGAGGTTTGGCAAATATATAACTTTTCAAAAGGCGAATGCATTCAGTTTTTTTTTTAAATTTTAACAAAAATTTCCCTTGATTAAAACTTTTCCGAAATTTAGACATTTTTAGTTTAGAACTACGGAAATGTCACAGAAAAATAATTTTTTCATCATATTAAAAGTGAAAAAAAAAAGGTATAATTTATACATATAATTTAGTTTTTCAATTTTTTAATGTAATTATAATAAAATTAATAAGACTATACCCAAATTATATTTTGAACAAAACGTTTTATTCATACAAAGAAATTCAACCCATTTTCTATATTTATATAAATATTTATTTTTGAGTTTCATTTTGATTGCTATAATCTAATATCATGTCTATATTTATTTTAATTCAATTTTATTTCATTAATACTTTTGCGAAGTATAAAAATAAAATACTTTAAGAAAATTTCCATATTTGGATATTTATCTAATAAACCCAAAAATTATGATTGTTGATATTTAATTTTTTTATCAGCTTGATTAAATTCTTTTAACAAGCAGCTCCAAGTAAAATGAAACTAACTATTTTAGTGTTATTATTCCTCCCTTTGGAATTTTCATATACTTAATGAACAAATGGATACAATTTAAAAACAGAATGCACTGACGTCTATTGCTATTTCACAGTTCAATATTGTTTTGTAATAGAACCATGAATACCAAATTATGCAAAAAACATTCATTTGTAACTAAACAAAATCAATAATTCTTGTCTTTAAATATGAAAGGTGAAGCACTATAAGAATACTTTTCATTTTCTGGATAGAAATTCATTTTCTTAATTTAGAAAATCATTTGTGTGGAATAAAATATGTATCAATATTTATTCAAAAATGGAAAATTTTATTGACGTGCGTACTAGTATACTAGCTAAATTAAATTGAAATATATAATTGTGTATTTATTTATTTTTAAATACAGATTTATTTAATAAATTCTAAGTAGAAGAATGAAATAAAAATAGTTTTTTTTATCAGATAAGGAAATTAAATATTTCTAGTACGTTAAGAAGCAAGCAAAATATTTTAATGCTTCTGAGTAAAGAATAGAGTGATATACTTATACCTCAAAACATTGATTATTAAAGGTTAATTAAAGTTTCACAATTTAAAAGTTATTATTATTTGCATTAAAAACTTGCAACATATGCGGACTAGCTGATACGGCTGTTTTATTAATTACCTTTAGTCTCAGGGGAGCAGTTTAGACATAGTTTCATGCCCATAACTGTCATGTCTACAAGTCTTTTATTTAATATAAGTTTTATAAACTGTAACATAATGACTGTTGTTAACTGTAACCTAATAACTGATTTGCTTATGAACGTGCAATGATTTAAATTTAATTTTAGTGTGTGTGTTCAGAAAAATAAACGTGATAGATGCAAGAAAACGCCTGCTTATTTCATCTTGAACTTTCCTCTAACTTTTAAAGGTCTTTCGAGTTTTTTAAAGCTATTCTTAGTAGGCACAGTTCATAGATGCGCTGATAGCGCAATAGAGTATTACTTTGTGATAATACTGCATAACACCATTAAATTGCTAGTTATAAAGATGTGTTAATTTAACTGTCTCGAATATATTCTGGTCATTACATACACGAGACTTTCAAATGGAAACCAGTCTCACGACATCATAGTACTATTAAGAATATAAAAATTCGGTTCACATATACCTTTTAACTTTCGTGGTACAATACCTTTACTTTTTTATTAGTCTTTTAAATGACGGAGACATATTGAATAAAATTCATGTTCTTTATCTTTCAACAAAATAAGAAAACCACACGATTAAGTATTTCATAAAACATTGAAATTTATACATGTTAACAGCACTACATTTTTGGAAACTAGATAAAAAATAATTTTTTAAATATTATCAGATTGAAAATATTTTCACGCGACTTTTAATGAGATATAATTTCAATTTTTTACACGTTTTTAAAAGGACGTTAAATTTATTTTTGTGCATTTATATTTTCAGAAGTAATCGTGAAAAATTCTAAAATTCAGGATACTTTTTAATTAATTAAAATTCGAAGTAAAATTAGAAATCTCTGTGAGGTGTATATTTCTATTCTGCAAAACACAAATTTCTGTCAAAATTTTGTTGCTAATGATCAAATTATCTTGCTTGTACAACGCCAACACACACACAAGCATATAGACGCAAGCAGAATACGCGATAAGCAACCAATCAATCATGCTGTTTTACATACGCAAATTCAAATGCGATAATTTCAAGATTGGGAATTTTCTCTCACAATGGAAATAAATAGAGCTATATTGCATTTTATTTGAGATATTAATGAGAGAAGAAAAGAATAATGTGAGAAGCGAAATTTTATTGTTAATTTTATTGATTAATTAATTAATTAGATTATTTAATTTAAATATGTTTCATTTTTCTTTATTTATCTTGAGATTAAAAAATATTTAAAAAAAAAACTGAAGAAATAAAATTTTGTAAGAAATTTTCTCCTTAATAATGACAATCTTGTTAGAAAAAATATGTTATAACAGCTTTTTTATACATTACCCTTATTTTCTTTGCAGATGCATTGAATCTGTAAATAATTCTGTTCTTAAGAATGTTTACTTTGCAAATAACAGAAGATAGAACATCTCTTGGAGCCTTATTTTATCTGCTGGAACATCTGAATTACCTGATGTTTCGTTTCAGGTAATTGGATCAGATGAGTTTAGGGGAAGGCGTTTTTCTTATCAGTTGTTCTGTGAAGGGTGTATTAAGTCTTTTGAAGTGTTAGTAACTTTCAGTAGAATGTTCTGATTCATGATTTTTCTTTCACTTAAGACAGCTTTCTTGATTATGTATTACCCTGCTGAAATTTGTACGAGTTGGTAATATCCTATTATAAAATGAAAACTATTTATCTAGCAACCACAAAATTGTATTTTTTGAAACATCACTTGACAAGCTAATTTTTAAACAAAGTGTTTAAAAATTTTTGACTTTGAAAAAATGCAATTTCATTGAATTTTATTTCTAAAAAAAATTGATGTCAGCTGGTGAATAATAGGCTTTTGTTTTCATAATATTGATTACTTTGCTTACATAAAGTTATGTTGCTGATTTTCTTGTTTTTAATAATGATGCCATTTTTATCATAAAACTAATATTCTTTAGTGCCCAGCTGACTCACCATGATTAACGGTAGCTTAAGTTTTGAATTAAAAACTTCATACAACTTGTGCTTGATGGATTACTTCACAATATAGTTTAAAATTTCAAATTTGATAAACATGTAACGAGTGTTATCTTAAAAGACTTACATCAATTCGATGAATACGTAATATATTAATCTAATTTTCTGTCGTCTCATCAAGAAGGTCACCTTTAATTTGAATGATGGAAACAAACTTTAGCAAAAGAAAAAGCATTTTTTTAATCAAAATATATTTTATTTAAATTATAAGAACGGATTGTAGAATCGCTCAGCATTAAAATTTTATTTGTGCTAAAATGTTTTAAAATGCTGTTTAATAATACATAGAATTGTTTAATAAAACATTTTTTTTATTCATCAAAAAATTAGATACACAGAATTAAGAAAGCAGTTTTTGATAAAGAGGATAATATACTTTTTTTCACAACCGATTATATCACATTGAAATCTAGCAAAATTTAGAATAGGTGCTTTTAAATATTTTTATCACTTTTTAATTTTAATTACATCATATTTTAAAATGTATATTAAAAGCAGACTTTCTAAAGAAGATATTTTAAATAACATTATAGAAAAAAAAAGCCATAAATGCAGCTTTCATCGTTAATTATTAAGAGAAAGAACTAGGATGAAATATTAATAATAACAAACAAAACAATTTCAGCTTCATTTCAATAAAGATATTACTACTGTAATATAGGCTTAAGTGTTTTAAATTTTTTTTATTAAAAATAGAAAAAAGTTTTAGGTTAAAAATGATGTAATTAAAAACTTAATTTTTGAATTTTATATAATGCCAGGACTTTAGAGTGCCAATATTTGCACACTCAGACAAAACATCTTTATTATTCATTGAAGTAAAATACTTATTTTCCAAATCACCTTTTCATCCTAATATTCAGGGATGAAATAAACTAATTAAATGTACCTCAAAACGTAAAAAAACCCCGCCTTTTTGCTGTTAAATTTTAAAATTTTTAATTTCAAAAATGTTACTGAAGATAGAATGGAAATGGAATATAAAAGAAAAAAAGTTAAAATTGAAAACATAATTTTTTATTTTTAATGACGTTTTTTGTGTAGAGTGGCAACGCGCAAACACGTACACACAGTTACAGGCATGCGCACATACAAACATGCACGCACCCACTCGAAACTGTATACACTCATACAATACATTATTATTCGAAGACATATACTAGTTAGTTACCAAACAGCATTTTTATCCTAGCCATTAGGAATGAAACTTTGATCAAACGTACCTCAACACATAAAAAAATTAAGCTTTTTTTTTGTTAAATTTAAAATATAACCTATTTAGCAAATCTTCTGCATTTTACTCCTAAAAATAATTGAATCAATGAAGTCTTACTGGTTAATAAATAATATTACGCTAACACGCAAAATTTATTCCAATGATAAAAAGAACGTAATTCGAGATTTCCATTAAGATCAAAGGAAATTATCTGATTCTGAAGAAATGCAATCAAAAAGCATTCAAACACCAATCTGATAAAAGAAATCTCATAGCATTTCAAGAGCATTTGAAAAATAAATATCTTGAGTGCTTATTTCATTTTCAGGCACTCAGACTCATTTCAATTAGGGAGAAGAATTTAAAAAACATTCGCAAGGGACTTTCATTTTTATTTGAATACTTTTTAATTTAATTAAAATCTTTTGGTTCAAATGTATTTGGATTTAATTAAAATGTAGTTATTTGAAATGTGTTGAGACTATGTGTTTTGAAGAATGAGCTCTAAGCAATTTGCAGCAATATTTTGGATGTCGTTACTACATGTTATTACGCTGAATTACCTATTGGCTGCATTCTGTATCAATATCTCTGAGAATCTGCAATATTTGCCATCACCATTCATAAATAAATTTTTTGTTGCCCTAATTAATCTCTTAACTCTATTTTACTTATTTTTTTTTGAAGTTCCCAGGATATTATTCATTTCAATCAAATTGGAAGCTTTAAAAAATTTGTGTTCAATTGATTACATAGTCATCAATGATAAATTTATCACCCCTTAAAATTTTTCCAAAGTAAGTTATTCCCTGAAAAGAAATGACACTTGACCTGAAGGATGCTTTATAAATGAATGAAACGGAAACTGTAAGTCATAATGTAAATTTAAATATTAACTCTCAAAAGGCTTAAATTAAAAGGTCCTAAAAATCTATTTTTTAAAGAATTTCCCCAGAATTTTCATTTTATATCTAATGTTTAATATAAATCGACAGATTAAGAGCTAAAACTAACGTTTAGATGTTTTGTTTTATAGAATATATGTTTTGTCACATCCTTCAAAGGCTATTTTTCATATATCGATGAAAATTTCTTCTACAGTAATGAAACGTGTCTCAAAATTAACGCAATATTTGATTTGCGATCAGGCCTGCAGTCAAATCTTAATCCTATCCTATTAATTCTATTAAAAACATTAGACAGCTGATATTTAGAAAAACTAAAAAAGGTGAGTTACATAATGCGTGAACAACGCGATAGAACAACCCATATTCGTTGCCGAACAATACTTTAAAGACAATAAAAGTCTGACCACCAACACAGTTCGAAAAGTTTAGAATTGGCTCCCTAGATCATGATTTAATGTAATTGAATTTCTTTTTATGGTGTTATCGGAAGTCGAAGGACTGCGCCAACAATCACACAAGCACACATTGAAGGAAGAAATTCAAAGCTGAATCAACGAAATTCAACCATATTCATATAAAATGCTCATGGAAAATTTCGACGAAAGCGTGCGTAACTGCCAGCAAAGTCATGGAAGCCATTTGACTTATGCAATATTCCATACATAACCTTATCTAGTGTACCTTCCGATTCAATAAAAATGTAACGATTTAAAGAATAAAATTATTTTTTAAAAATTAAATCCAAACAACGCGCTAACACGTTGTTATATCATGTAGTGCTCTATTTTTTACCATCACTAAACTATTAGCTGTGAAATGTTTTTTAAAAAATGTAGTTGCCAACACTTTAGTGCAGGAATGATGGCGCTTTCAAATCTCGCTTAGGTTTTGAGACACACTTTATTTTCAATTCTGGCTGAAAATATATGTCTGAATTCTTTAGCAAGATTTTTTTAGTATTAATGGATTTTTTTTCTGAAAAAAGAATGATAATTATTCAGAGACAGGAAATTATATTCATTTTTAAAGAGCTTGACGTTGCCAAACGTTTTAATAAAAACATTCATAAAATTCAGCCATTTTTCACAAATTCTTTCTCTAAATGCATGATTTCTTGTTGCTTATGTTTTTAATATTAATATATTTAATATGTATATCATCTGACCAGATTTTTTTCGCAGGCTCTCGAGTTAGATATTTTTACTCAAGGATATCTCAATGTCATTTAGTATTATAAATTATTACTTATATGATAGTTTTTCATTTATTAACAAATAATAAAGCAAGATATTTGATTGATAATTTAAAATTAAAAAATTTTATCTTTTAATTTTTTTTCTAAAACTCCTGTTATGTTATTCCAGAGTTTTAGTTTTACATATTTCTGGGAAAATCGATCTTTTAAATATATGGTGAGATGTTCATCAAGCTCTATATTGGATAAAAACGTCGTAACTCACAAGAAAATGCTGTCAGTAAAACACAAATAAAATGTACAGAAATATATCACTTGCAGAAATCTCCAACATACATAGAACAAAATCGGCAATTTAATAACATAATAGCACAATCATGCTCAGTTTGCATCCGTTTCATTCTCAGTTTCAACCGTTCATTTAAAAAAAATCAAAAAGGATTTCCTAAATTCACTTTTTTATAGAGATATCGTCATAATCTTGGTATTTTAAAATAACCTCTTTTTGCCGCCAAAATCCCCAAACTTGCCTGTAGTTAATGATGGATGTAAGTAATCTGGCATTCAATCTGAACCATTAAAATATCTGTAAGATGATCTTCCTTACAAAGAGGCAATTTGCACTGAGAAGACATAATAACAAATTCAAAATTGTACTTTAATTTTTTAATTCTGTTTTCTCTCTCTCTCTCACTTTTTTGTAAATTTTTTTATCTTGCGCTCTTACGTATTAGAAAATGAGTTTCAGATCTTTTGAAGGGCAATATTTAGAAATATTCTGAGATTATATCCAAATTTATTTAAATGAATATGTAAGAAGACCCGTTTACTTAAATACATATGTGTTGAGTTACTGAAATGTAATTCAGGAAGTAATCTATAAATCACTTTAGAATCTAATAACTTTTTTCAATTCAAACAAAGAGAGTCCACTTTAATTACAATAGTAATTCATTTTAATAATCATAAAATGTCAGTTGAATTACACTTGTTGAAAACGATGCATGAAATTTAATTTTTGGAACTAATAATTATGATGATATTAATTAAGAACAAATAAAGATAATATATTACAGAAATTAACAAGCCAGTAATTCTTAAAAATAACTCTGGTTTCTTGTTAATAGTTAAAACCATAGTAGGATTTTAAATTTATATATATCTTAATATTTTTTTTAAATTTTTCTTAAAAAAATACTTTGCGAAATAAAAAAATAATACTTAGCAAAAATTTTATAAAACAGATCATGCCAAAACATGTTATCAACTCTGTTATTTCAAAAATCATAATCAAACAGAAATGAAATAAGTGACAATAAATAATGTTATAATAAACATTTAAACAAGAAGTGAAATGTTTTTCGTGAAGTTATAGTTGAATTTATAGATTTCATGATAGTTGACTTAAAATTAAGTATATAAAATCCCATAGTAGTACTTTATCATTTTTATAATATCCGTACCAATAAAGCAGATTAGAATATTTAATACATAGTATTTCTCCGGTGAGAAAGTTAATCTCATGAAGATTTGTGGTCCTCGTTCGATTTTTCATTATTAATCAAAACCTTACTGATTAAA
Source organism: Argiope trifasciata (assembly GCA_026543055.1). NCBI lineage: Eukaryota > Metazoa > Arthropoda > Arachnida > Araneae > Araneidae > Argiope > Argiope trifasciata. The sequence continues at coordinate 843,248 of JAPMOQ010053704.1, read as the reverse complement.
AAAATCTGCTTGATAGGAAGTGAGATTCGACGTCCCTCTAGTATAGTCTTAATCTTTGTGCCTAACGTAATAAATACAAGATTCTGTATATCAGAACATCCATATTGTGTATAAGCCCTGTATATGTTAAAACCATTTGGATCAGGAGATATTAGAGTGGTAAGTGTAAGTTTAGAGGAAACCATATAGAGCTCATTTGTTGTTTCATTAGATCATAATAAAAATTATTATGCTTTTAACAAACTAACATTCAATTAGGTTCAAAAAGAGAGCAAATTATCATTTCAATATTAAAAGATAAATAACAATATGGTTAGCACGTGTATTCAAAGCTTGATGTTAATTTAATGGTTGAAAATAAGAAGATTAAAATAATCCTCATGCAGGAACAATACATTTTGCGATTTAACTAAACAAAATTTATTTTTGTATGCAGAGCATTTTTACCAATTCAAAAAAAGGAAGTTTTTCGGGCCTTTAAACTGCATCATCTAATGAGTAGGGAGTTCAACAAAATAGAGAGAAAAATATTTAAAAGGATTTTCTCTAGGAAAATATTTAAAAACTCAATTTATTCATAAAGAACTAGTCCGAATTTTTATTCTAAATATCGTAGTTTGATAAAGCATTAAGTTTTATCTAAAGTCTACTTTTTCTGCCAATCTGATACAATTACATTAGATGATGCAATCTGTCTACACAGTTTTGAGAAAGAATGTCCATATCATTCAAAAAACATTTCGATTAATAGAACTTTTCCTAAATGTTCCCTTTTTGTATGCAGAGAAACTATCACAATCTGTGCTACACAATAAGGTCAGTATTTAATATATTAGAAAAAACAAAGGAATAAATGGCAGAAAAGGTTTTTGTATGTTAAAAAATATTTTTTTTGTAACTTACGAAATTAAGCGGCATTCTTAATAAAATATTTAATATATCATTTTTTATCATTTTGCTTAATTTATTTTCCATTTAAGATATTTTTCTACTTCAACCCCAAATTCTTATCTCTAATTTCGGACTCAACCAATACCCTCTTTTTTCATCTGTGTACAAGTAAGATTCAGCCAATGTTCGAACACTCAAGAAGCAGAAAGATATTTACCCATTTGTCATTATTACCTTTCTGTACTTCCTTTAGCAATAATCGTACAGCGACCATTAACATACAGCAATCTTTCGAAGGCTTCTGGGGCTATTTTAACTAGAGCAGTGTTTGTTTTATTTTGGTCTCTAACGATCTGTATAGCATTCCAGTGTTATTAATGTTCTATTTCTGGTAAGTGCTGATAGAAAGAAATATTCTTAGTAAGCATTCTGGCTAGAAATGTCGATTTCTGGCATCGGTGAAGATACTTGCGGTTTCGAAAAAATAAATTTTGTCTGGTAAGAAGTACAGATTATTTTGGTATTGTGAGAACAGAGACGAACCATATTCTCCAAATATGGCTAGAATGTAAAAAATTAAGTTGATTTAAACTTCAAAGAATTTATGCTGTTACATTTTTTCTTAATTATATATGTACTTATACGGATGCCATTACGCTTCCTGTATATTTCCATTCTGGAACTATACACGACGGAAAAAATGCTTTTTGTTTGATGTCTGATGGCTTTTGCAGCGGAATTTAATGAAATTAATTTAACAAAATAATTAGAAAACAAAATAATCTAGAATGACAAAATTTTGAATGCAGAATTAGCAACTATAATATAGACACCTAACAAATTTCGAGACAAATCCAACAAGGATTCGGTTGCCTGTCAAACAGAACTTTCAGAAACATGTAAATGGATGACATTGTTATTAACATTTATTTAAGTTCTTTGAGAGATTTTATTTCATTTCTAAACTGTAAACAAAACTGAAAGTAAAATGAATTAATAGCATCTTATAAAAATATAATTATTTTAAGTGAAAAATGAAAGGCATGATACATTTATGCATGCAGAGCAAAATCAAAATTATCGTCCTAAGTTTTGTACTACCATTATTACTATCTAACAAATTACAAATTCGATTTTTGCATCTTTGAATGATGTAAAAGTCAAGCTAAATTCATTGCTCCCCTCCCCCTCCCCCACCCCAAAAAACAATAAACAAGACTGAAAAAACACCAAAGATCAATCATAAGTCCGAATTTTTTCTTCTGAATAGTAAATTAATATAATGAATAACTAAAAATAGATACCAAAAATTACATATTGTGTTTTTAAAATGCAGACGTTTCCTGGAGAATAATTCAAGTGTGAATGCCAGCTTACTACTGCGAATGCTTAATTTCCTTTCCAAGACACATTACTTACAAATTTTTTATTGTTAATTTCTCATTCTCTCTCTCTTAAGGAATAACAGTAACTGAATAACGATTGTAAGTAACAGTGAAAACAAAAGACAATAAAACAAATATAGTATATTTGTCTTTCTTTTCATGCACAAATTTGAAATTCTGAATGGGTATAAGATAATTAAATAATCCAAAACTCTGAATAGCATTATTAAACCAAAAACAGTCATTAAATGGTTTGAGAGAATAGAGAAAACTATTCGTTTATTTTTTTCCTCTCGAAGAACATTTGAAAAAAAAAGTAATGATGGCAAAAAAAAATTAAATTATTTTTTTCTGATTTATTAATTATATTTATTTGCTAAAGGAAAGCATTCGTAATTCATGTACGTTCCAAATACTTTCATGCATGAAAGATTACTTAATATTAAAAAAATGAATAAAATATCTCAACGTGTTTATCATTGTAAATGAGAATATTATATCTGTAATTAGATTTCATATTTTTTGCTTAGCAACCTGGATCCATTGATGGGAGGCAAAACCCGGATTTTTTTGCGATGATTGAAGATATTCGTTTTGATTCATATTCTTGTCAGAAAGAAACATGGCGCAAAAAATAAATTATTTACAGCCATTTTTTAAAAATTTGATCTACATATTTTTACGAATCTGCAATGGTGCTCTCCATCATGGTTAATTCCATCATGCGAAAGATCTTCATGTACGATCATTTTTATTGGATGCTGAATCCGTGACTCACGGGCTCTGTGACAAAGCAAATGATACTAGAATTTTCAAGAATTTTGGCGATTGAACCAAAAGGAGCTGAGACATGATTTATTGTTTGAGAACCTTCTCAGCCCACCTCTGGAAATAGTAAAAGGCCGGCCGTTTAAATCAAAGACAATCGTCTATTAGTATAGAGTCGCAGGCCAAGTCAACGACAAATTATTTGGACTAGTCGGGCAAGGCTTAAATGGAGCTCGTGTGATTGGTAAATCGAGCAGTGTGCCGAATCTTGAAGTTTACTATAGAAACAAAATGAAGTCGAATCAAGCGTGGAAAGCAAATCTTGTGTGGAATAGCCAATCGTGTAGTAGTAACTTGGCAGTTAGAAACAGTTAAAGCGAGGTGATAGTAGAGAATCACGGTTGTTTAAAGAGACTATAGGAAGAATCTACATAGAATCCCTCCTCCTACTGAATTCTGTCTGGCTGCTTTGTGTGATGTGATTGTTGTTTGCAACCGTTTTCTACTTGTGGGTTGCTGTTTGCTCCAAGTGTGTTGCTGTGTGTTGCTAGTGCAATTCTCATCTATGTTTTTTGTTATCTGTATATTTGTGTCTTCGTGTTAAAATAATATCATCGTTGGCTATTGGGACCTTTTGTTTATGTTACACCATACACCTACTACAAGTGAAGCCTTGGGCTTACGGACTTTTTGCAGAAAGCTCTGTAGCAATGTATAACCAAGCATTTCATAAAATCTGTTTCTAAGTAACAGGCATTAAAATGAACATTATAAATTGTTATTATATAAACGCCCAATTCATTTCTCTGTTTAGTTCATTTTAAATAACTAAATACCTACAAGAACAATGAATGAGGAAATCTGAAGTATTAGAAATTTTTATTACACAAAAGTATTTAATAGAACGAAAATATTTCATTGCATAATCTTTTTATTGTTTTCTTTTTCCAGAGTTAAATAGAATATGCATTGTAATTTATTGTGCTTGGTTCTTAAAATAATGAATTTTATTTATAAACTTTAATTAAGGAAATATTTTATAATATTATGCTGTTTTTATATTCTTCAATGCATTTTGAAGTATAATTTAATGTGTCTTTACGTATTTCTGCAGTCATAAATATTTTATTATTTCATTTATTTTCTCAGGAATAATATTTAACTCAGAAAAATAATAAACATGTATTTATTTTTAAGGATTGGATATTATTAACTCAATATCTGCTTTGGATTGATAGTTAAAGTTTTATATATCACTCTATTAATATATTAGAAGCCAATACTGCTAATAAAATATGTTGAGATTTTATCTTATTAACAGTTTTTGACAATTACAAAATATTTGCTCCAATAAAGAAAATTCTTGTTTTATAACTAGCTGAATGCAAACATTTAGTTTGCTTAAAGGCGTTATTTCACTCAGTTACAATTGAATTAAATAGTTCCATTACGCATTTTTCTTGAAGGGAAACTTGCTTTAGTTCTAACGTGACATTTTAAACTATTTTGAGAAGCAATGAAAATTATAAAATCTTCCTCCCCCTATAAAATTTGATGCCTTTAAAGATGATTTCACGTTTGTAATCTTTTATTCACTATTTTTTATAAGCTCCAAAGTTTTGAAATTTTAAATAATTGGATATTTTAGATTAAAATACTTAAATAATTCAAAAATTTAACTATTGATTTGATGTTTAATTAATTACGGCTATAGCGTGGGGACATCTAAAGATGAATTTGTGAAACATTAATTTAAAGATACCTGAATATTTTTTATAAAGATTTTATATATTTGCACGGATCAAAGAATTAGTGGCAGAAACTTCGGTAGTGCAACTAAGTAAAAAAAATTACAGTAATTATCAGCTATTGTATGTATTAGTTACTTTTTATCTAAAATGATGGGAAATAATTAAGCTGGACAAAGTAAATCCTAAATGCTGGTTAATATTTTATAAATCAAACATTGAAAAGTGCAAAATAGTTAAAATAAAAATAATGCCCATATGTACTCTAAAAAGAAATTAATAAATTAATCATAAAATTTTTTTTTAGTTAAATGCAGAAAATTACCCAAACACAGCAAATCTTTAAGTCTTTTATTAGCTGGATTGTTATTTAACTGATGAAAAGAAGAAAATCTTTTAAAAAAGTAATTTTACCAGTCGCAACATCTGGTTTACTAGGTATCTTTTTACTGGCAATCATATCTAGAGGATTAGGATTAAAGGACGTTTTCCTAATCTCTAGGTTCCGTTGATGGATACATTAAGCTTTGAAAGTAAGAAGTCTTAAATAGTCGTTCAGTTAATTTTCCACCCAGTGAAACTTGTTAACAATATTTTTTTTACGCCTAGTGCTGTTATCGAGAAATGGAATAAATTGCAAAATTTTATTTTACAATTTTCAGTTTGTTTCAGATTAGTTAATTTCTAGTTTATACTGGTTTTGTTTTTATTTCAATAAAATTTCTGACACATATTTGATTTTTATAGCTTTCTTAACTAAATAATTTAAACTAAACCAAACATAGTAATGCTGTGACAGAATAATTTAAAGGGTTCAATATTAATTTAATAATGTTTGTATTTACTATAAAATCAAATATATTTAAATATATATTTATATATTTATGAAAGCATACTAAAAATTAAAAAATATATACATATAAAAATTATTAATTTGGATTTATCACTAAAATGCTGTGGTTTATATTTAAAAATGAAAAAAAAAATCAATTTGATTCTGAATGAATAATATTTTGATCTAAAAACTTTTCCCATTTTAAATGCTTAATGGTTTAAAAAAATTGATACCAATAATAGAAAAGAAATGTTAAGATTCAAAAATATTATTTATCCCCATTTTTTGGTACTTCTTTGTAAATATAATCAAGAATATTTTAACTCAACCTTATAAAAAATCCATGGCCATTTCAAGAGCAATTAAGAGATAAGTATGCTGACTTCATATCTCATTTTCTATTTTTAAACACAACCAGGGAAAGAGAATGTTCTGTAAAAATATGAGAACATTTATAAATAGAGATCTACATTTCTCTCACAGCAAAACTATTTAAAGAATTTTCAACTGAAGTGAAGAGAAAAAAGTTTGCGATGATCATCAGTTTCTGATTAACAATACGTGATGTGTTAATCACATTCTGAAACTATTAGTCGCATTTAGATCATGGATAACAGGTATTATTTTTATCTGCATTTTTAATTTAATTTTTTTAATTAATTAAAGAAAGGTAGCTTAAAGCGTTTTAATGAGAAACAAAATGCAGCGACATTCCTTTTTTTTAGGTTATTTTAAATTAAAAAAATGCAAAACTTGATTGCTTTTAATGATTGATGAATTTTTTTTAGCATACTGAATGAAATGTTACTTTTCGTCGGTTTATAAATGTTGGTATACCAAACGTAAACATATTTTTTTTTATTGTTACATATCTAGATTTATTCGTTTATAGCTATTATACATTTCACACCTAAAACAAATCCGTTTCATAATAAATATTGTTATACTTTTAAAACATTATTAAAATGAAATTGATTACCCCAGTATTAATTATTTATTAAGTTTTGAAATAAAATATTCTTTGAAATAAATAGTTTGAAATAAATTTTTTTTCAAAGTTAACTGAAAATACAAAGTGAGTGAAATAAATATATAAAACTACTTCACATTAAAAAGAAGGAAAAGAACGTCAACTTAAATGGTGCCTCAGTTGCTAATATCTAAATTGATAGAAATAAGTATATGTTTTTGGTTGGGAAATTTCTCTAATTCATTACTGAATTATATTTATGTAGTTTGAATAAATATATTGATAGATTATGCTCAACTGATAGAATATGAAACTTTTATATTTCTAATAATCCTTTGTTCAATTAGTTATATTAAGCAAAATGTTTCTCATTCTGTATAACATTTAAAATAAAAACGAAAAATTACACTTATTTGCTACAAAAACTGCGAGATAATATGAAGTTTTTAATGAATTTTAGACTAACCTTTTCTAAGGCTTCGGAAAGTTATATTTCCCATCAAATACATAAATCTTTGTATGACCTTATGTAAGGTGGCATAAATTCTGATAAATTATTCTTTGTGGTAGAAGCTTATATCTTTCAAATCCTTATTCCACACAAAATGATGTTTTCTCATTTGTTACATAGTTATAAATTAATCAAATTACTTAATTAAATTTAAATCAACTTGTCTAATAAATTAAATGAATCACTTTTCTTAAGCTAATCTCAATATTAAAAATATTTTAATGTATCATGAGAAAAGCCCTTTAAAATATTAGTAGCCTTAACTAAGAAGATCCAACAATCAGTGTTAGATAATTGCTTGAGACGATTATTAATCGAATTAAAATAATAAAAATCTAAGATTCATAACTCAGTCCTTTTAAAGATAAGGAAGTGGAATTAAATATGATTAATTACGAATATTAATTTAAATCACACAATTTCTCCATCTATACTTTTATGGACTTACACAAAATAAATATAATTCATTAAGGTAATTAGATAATCTTTACAAACTGGAAGTATACATTACAATATGGGGATTTAATAATTAACTAATGGATCATGATGAGAATGGAGGCCCTATATAATGTGGTACTTTAAATCACGCTTTTTATTTTAATATCTCGGAGTGCAGAAATATGGGTAATTTTTCGGATGTAAGACATATTATAATTATTTATAATTTAATATGAGTAAATAACCTCTGGTTTACTTGCAGGGAACAAAAGACTTTCAAAAAGAAATTTACTTGTGGCATCGACAACAATTTGCATTGCTGTGCCTTTAAACAAGAATAATGTATGATGTTTTAAAAAGAATAGAAATGTGCATGTTTATGATTTGGCATGTTCAATTTGATATTAATGACCTGCCTATTTTAATGAATGAGGAACAAATAACCTTAATTGCACCGACATAATTCATGCAATTTAAGCTTTAAATCTTATCCTTAAACTAGGGAAACAAATTTTACCTTAACGTCTCGAATAATAATGGTATAGGTAATAAAGAATGCTCAAGATATTATTGAATTAATCTGGGAATAAAGCAAAAAAAAAATAATTTTTTTCTTTAATGAATTTTGGAATAAAGTAAAAAAAAAAATAAGCATAATAATTTTTTGATCCCAAATCATTTTGTATCCAAATGAATACAACAAATTCTGAAAAAAAATTGGGATAATAAAGAATGCATAAAATATTGTAGTTTTATTGCTTAATATTCAAACTGGAACGAATTTTACATTAATACCTCGAATAATAGTGGAATGGGTAATCAATAATGCTCAAAATGTTATTGAATTAATCTGGGAATAAAGTGAAAAAAGTGGATTTTTTCTTCAATGCCTTGTGGAAAGAAAAATGAGCATTATAATTATTTGATTCCAAATTGGTTTTGTCTCCAAATGAGTAGTTAAAATTCTGAAATAATTTTTGGGATAATAAAGATACACAAAATTTCGTAGTTGCACATTTAATATTCAAAATGATTAAATTTGCAAGTAAGCTAAAAGTTAATAAATTTGTTTATAAAAATAAGCAAAAAAATGAATAAAAATTATAATTAACTTTCTTCAAGGCACTGTTTAGTTACCAATTTAATACAACAATTTCTATTATAATGTTCGGAATAATAATGAATGTACAGATGATAAAGAATAATCGGTTCCTCATAATTTTATTAATAAGCATTCGTAATGGATGGAATCTATGAATAAATTAGTTGAAAAATAAGAATAATGATCGAAGGTAATTATTTCAGTCGAGTCTTTTATTTTCTTAGAAGTTACTTTCATTTCTTTGTTATTATATTTATTTATTTGGCAACCTAAATTTTCTTTTTATATTCTTTAAGACTTTTATGTAAGATATTAATTCTATAATTCTGCCTTCCTAATATTTTATAACATGGAATACATAGAAAATTGATCTTCTCTCGGCAATTTTTTAATGTAAAATCATGTTTTTCAGATAAAATATTTAGATATAAATCAAATACCGATTATGTATGAATGTTTTTCGTATGCTTGGAATGTATGAATCTTATTTACATATGAACTAAATGCATTCTTGGTGTTTTTTATTTGAATGACCATTGAAATAAAAAAATCCTGAATACATTTAGTTTAACATGTTATTTGAAACAAGCTGCTATATTATAGTACTATTTTACGGTTTATCTATTATTACTTCTTTTTTTTTTTGAATTTAAACTCAATTTTACCATAGTGGAATTGTGTCCGAGATGGCAATATGTGACACTGTTAGAATGTCACTAAAAAGAAGAAAATACCAATAAACTATAATTTTTTACATGTATAAAATCATGTTTTAACTGGAAAGATAACTATATAGATACACTTAAAAAGCAAAAACTTATCTAAATTTAAAATTTTATCCAAATCGTTAGAGCCGTTTCCGAGATATACAAAATAAAATAACTATCAGAATTTTTCAGACATTTCATATAAAATTTCATAAGTCAATACACATTGAAAATGTATCTAATCTCATTTTCTAATTACTTAGTAAATGAAATTTCGATTAGAATCTTTCGCTCAAAAGAGCATTCTAAATGTCATTGTAAAATTTTCTCCCAAAAAGCCTCCTTACTTCTCGGAATTTTTTTTTCTTACAACGGAAACTAAAATTTCTTGGAAAAAGAAGACTTCAGTCTAAATTACTTTTGACACTAAAGGTAAAAAAACTTTTCATCTAGAGATTGCCAATTCAGTTTTGGACTTTTCATATCGAAAGTATAAAGGAAGGAAACACATTTTTTTGTCTTTTTTGTCGAGGCAATTTTCTAGATGATTGAATCGAAATTTGTATACTAGCTTGTTAAAGTTTTTTATTTATTTCAAATTGTTCCTGGAATTTTCCTCTATGAACTGTTTAGTTCAGCTTAGAATTAATCGCATTACCTTTTATCGGTATTGAGAGTTATTGAGATAATTCCTCTCATTTGTTTTTGAAGCAGAATTTTTATACAAATATAACTAAGACATTCAGTTGAAACTAAAAATAAATCAATATTTCGTGAGAAATTTCTGTCTTTTAAATAAAAATAATAATACCATTTCAAGATTTTTTTTATTTTTCTAATGTATTTTTAGTATAATTTGGAAAACAATTTATAGGGAATAAAAGATATTAATAATATTTTTTTTCAAGAAAGGAAATTTTTATTGACGTACCAGAACACTCGCCAAATTGAAATACGTAATTTTGGATTTTTTTTGTTACACTTATTTATTTAAAGATTTCGTAGAAGAATAATAAAATAAAAATAGTTCATTTTATCTGAAACTGAGATTAAATGGTTCTAGTGTATTAAAAAGAAAGCAAAATATTTTATGTTTGCCAATGGAGTAGACAGAAATGATTTTATCTCGAAATATTGATTATTAAATGATGATCAAAGTTTTTGAAATGCAGTTTTAAACTCATTATTAGTTATATTAAAAACTTGCGACTAGCTGATCCTCTGGTTTTATTAGTTACATTTAGTTCCAGTGAAACCATTTAGATATAACTTTAGGCCCATATACCATCAAATTGCCAGTTATTAAAGATGTGTTAATTTAAATGTCTCGCATATAATCTTGTCTTTGCATACACGAGCTTTTTTAATCGAGACCGGTTTTCTGTCATCATAATGCTACTAAAAATGCAAAAATTCGGTTCATATATCTTTTAACTTTCACTGTACAATCATTTAACTTTTTTATTCGTCTTTTAAAGTAAGATTAAATAAAATTCGTCTTCTTTAGGTTTTAGAAAAATAAGAAAATCTCGTGATTAAATATTTGAAGAAACTGAGAAAATTGAGACTTGTTATGTTATACATATTATCAATAATATATTTTTAGAAATCAGACAAAAAATCTTTAAAAAATTGCCCAAACTCAAGAAAATTTGGGTGAGTTTTAAATACACATAGCTAAAAATAAGACTTTAAATATTTTTAAGTGGAGTAAAATTAATTTTTTTCAATAATATTTTCTGAAAAAATCGCGAACAAAGTTAAAATTCAAGTTAATTTTTAATTAATTAAAATTACACTTATAAACAAAGAAATTTCAGTTAAGTTTACATTCCTACCCTTGAAAGAAAATTCCTGCACATCCATACACTAATGTAGCTTAGCAAGTAAAAAGCAAAATGAACAGATAGTTAGCTGTAATTTATAATAAAAAAGTTGCAAATATTTGAAATATTAAATCTTAAATAACTATTAAATTTTCTCGATGGTCTAGAAGATATTCAAATAATAAGAAAATGAAGAGAAATGAAAAATAATTAATATATCATAACAAGTCATTGATTAAAAAATCATTGCCAGTCATTGTTTGGAAATTGTTTTTTTTTGTTTAAAATCATTGTTTTAGAAATCTAGCATCTTTATTGATTATTTTTATTATCCTTATCGATATCAATTACCGGTATTATTGTAGAATCAACATTCGATTATAGATTATCTGAATTTCTTAACCGAGTTATTAAAATATTAAATGTTAATAATAAAATAAATAATGTTAAAATTAAAAATTAATGTTAAAATGTTAAATGTTAAAATTAAAATATTAAATAAATAAAATTAAAAAAATTAAAATTTTATCCTCTTATGTTCGTTGTAATATTTCTAAAATAGATGCCAGAAAACTAAAACAAGAAATATTTAGATTTACGTATTTTTAATTTGCTGATCAATTGATACTGAAGTTTCTTTGAAAAAAAAAAAACTAGAACAGAAGATGTAAAACAATTCTTATAATACGAAAGTATTATAATGTTCTTCGATTAACATACTGATGTCTTTATGAATTTTAAGAAAATAGTTATTGTTGTTGTCTTGTCCAAAAAAGTAGTGCAGTGGGATCAAATTGCTCCAATACGCACTACTCATGGAAGAGAAAAGCTGCCAGAGAATCCGAGGAGTAGAAAATAATTAATAAGATAGTATCAAGAAATCACTAGACAAATAAAAAGGAAAATTAGATTTTTTAAACAAACATTTTAATACATTCTGTTTTTAAACTCCATTATGAATTAGCAAAATTTCTAATTGGATCAATCTCTCACATATTTTATTGAATAGTTTAATCAGGCTATTAATCAAATTTTCTTTGTCATTAATTTATGAGAAAAATGCACTGGAAAGAAATTTCACCTTATATTAATTTAGCAATGAATTTACTTGAAGAAAGAAGATTGTGTCAAACTGGATAACATGTCAAACAATTGATTCCTTTTTCAAGGAAAAAAATAAATAAATATAGTTAATGCCCCTGGCTTAGCGGCATTAGGTCCCAACCTTTGATCAATATGTCAGACCACATGGTAGTGACTCTTTTTTCTTGAAGTGGTCGATATTGGTCTCTCCGTTCAACAGGGCTGTAATCAGTTGGTTCCTTCAAGTTTCGGAATAAGCTGGCACTAAACCATCCTTGTAACTGCTTCAGATGGAGAGGAAAGAAAAATAAGATCTCCATGGTCCTATTATATTCAGAATAAAGTCTATAGGTCCAATATGAAGGATAAATTAGAATCATTGCATACGATAATAGTGATAATAGTAATAAATTTGTTCTCTCTCTCTCTCTCTCTCTCTCTCTCTCTCTCTCTCTCTCTCTCTCTCTA
>JAPMOQ010053704.1:795041-830116 GCA_026543055.1 Argiope trifasciata | reverse complement strand
AAAGAACTTAAATTTATTTGTACTATTATTGCGAAATAGAATACACATATATGTCAATTTAAATTTTTAATTCAAAAATGTATTGAATCATTATTTCAATACGTTCTTGGTGATACATACTCAATATTTTAAATACTGAATGTAGGAAATGAAAACTTTTAATTCGATACTATCGACTCAATAAATACTATCTGCTTAAATATTTTTTTTGTTTTATAATTTTTTAAAAACTTTTTTTACTTCTATGAATTGCAGTTAGCACTTTTTCTATGGTTTTAAATCTTTCCCGGGCCTAAAATATATAATCTAGTAATTACATATATTAAATAAAAAATATTTACTTCTCTAGAATTTTTTTTATCGGATAGCTGTTATAAAAGTTTTCCCAGACTGTTGAGATATTTTCTATAAAGTTTCGTTGAATAATAATTTTTTAACAAATAAGCTACTTCAATTAGCTATTCAACTCAGTAAAGCAAACATAAACAGAATTTCTTCAAATTGAACGCAAAAGACTTCCAGTATTAGGAATAGATTTTTAAGGTACAAATTTCTATTAGGTTGTTCGGAAAGTAATTTCGTTTTTTCCTGACAAAGGATTTAATTGCATTTTTCACACCCAATTTCATACTTAAACCGCAAAATCATTTTATGTTTTAAGAGCTGATATAGCAAGGCTTGAGTGTGAAAAAGTGCAGCTGATTCTTCGCAGTAGTTTTTGGATGGTGCCCTTTTAAATATGGAGAGCAATAAACAGCATTTTCGTCATTTTTTTCTTTTTTGCTATAAAAGGTAAAAATGCTGTTCAAGCCAGAAATAAATTAGCCAATATGTGTGGAGAAGATGTGTTAACAGTACATCAGTACCAGAACTGATTTGCAAAATTTTTCCTTCAAATGAGGAGGCCAAAAACCACCTCGATCAGTTTTTTTTACAGCAAAGACCACAACTTTTATGAGCGTGTAATCATGTTACTACCAAAAGGTATTAGACCAGAATGGCAAAAGGTATTAGACCAGAATGGCAAAAGGTATTAGACCAGAATGGCAATTTTATAATTTAATAAATAATTTATTCATTAAACGAAAATTTCTTTTCATTTTGAGACAAAAATACGAAATGACTTTCCGAACGACCCAATATATATAAACTATTGAAATCAGCGAGCTCTCAAGCTCCGAGTAAAGGGATAAAAATCCAGAATGTTTTGAACATCCTTTTAAAGATAGAACCATAGTTGCATTCCAAAGAAATCCCCAATACAATCAAAATTATTGCATAAACTCTTCAAGGGAAAATTTCACGCTCTTCTACTTTTGTGTCGCGATGTTGAGTGACGTACTGTTAAACACTTTTTATTTATACAAATTGAACTTCCAGGGATAAGATAGATCAAAATATGTACTTTTAAATTTAATGACAAATTGTTATACGTTTCGTCTATTTTGAAAAAGAAAAATTAGTAAAAATTAAAGAAACAGTTGCACATAAGTGAAATTTATATCATTGGAAAGTAATGTTTGTAAATTTTAAGTTGGAATGAAAATAGTTTTTGTGTAACAAAATGTTCCGAGGATAAGATGGAAAATCATAAAATTCCTTTTAACAAACTTTCATACTCTTTAGGCACAGGTAACAAATTTTCAACACAATTAATTCTTCTAATATATGTGACGAATTTTGTTTAATTTTATCAAGAGAAGAAAAAGGAGCGGAAGGAGAATTACATAAGGTTTAAGAAAAGCAAGTAACAAATAACTAAATGAACAAAATGTGACATAAATAAATAAATAATAATATTATTATTAAAACATATATAAATAGATTTTGTATAAAAATGGTAAGTTGAATGCATGCAATCAAAGCATGTTTACTGGTTATGTTTCCTAAAGCTTATATCGCATACTCTGTATGTTCCTTTTACTGTATATGATTTTTATCTTTTTATATGACTGAAAATGCCACGAGTTCTCACATTTTTATTTTTTGCATGTTATTCAGAGCACATTAAATATAATCGAATGTATTTTAATCTCATCTTTTTATCAAATCTGGCACAGAACTTCAATTTTAGAAACAAGATCCATGATAATATTTATGTCCTTAAAAATTCCCTTTTTGAGTTGTCGTGTTTTAATGCATGCAAAAGATCAGACACATAAATAGCAGATGTAGTTGAAAACAATTTACACTTCAATGTTAAATCTGTGCATGAATTCTAAATGTTTTGATAATTTTCATCCTCATGGATACTTCTTGTAAGACGAATACAACAAAGTGCAGCTTTTATTCATGATCTAAAATGGTAACATTTGATTTTTCAATTCAGTTTGTTTTAGTGGCAGAGAAGAGTCAATAGTTTTCCTTTAAAATATTAGTGCCTCAAAGATATTTCACTAAATACGAATAATAGATACGAGAGATTTTCCAAAAAACAGACTTTGGAATATTTTAAGCAATATATTTATTGTACCTAATAATATAAAATACAAGTTGTCTGCACATTATTCATAACAAAATTAATATTAAACGTAATTTTATGGAGTATGTATGTGGAGATAATCTATTCTGAGTCATAATTTCCTGGAATTTCATTTATTTTCCTTTTTCTAATCGTCATAGCGAAACATGTGCTTACAGACTAATTGGAGTCGTGAGTGAGAAAGAATTGTATTTTCTCTGATTATGGGAAATGGAATTCCCTGAAACAGTTCAGAAGAGACTCAGACATTAATTTAATAAACTTCTTCCAATGGGATTATCAATTAAAAGATGATTAAAATAGTTTCGAGAGACCAGACACATTCTGTATTACACAAGAGTGGGCGTGAATTTTTACAGAAGCATTTCCTGATTTGGGGCTTGGAGAAAGGGAATCCTTTCAGGAAATCAACATTCTTTCACTACTAAACCAATCGAATAATTTTTTAAGGATGACTAAAGTACCAATTTTATGCATCAGAGGTTTACTGTGTCGGAAAATTAATAATATTTAATGACAGAGAAACAGCGACATTTAGAGGAAAGTCGAGAATATATCCGCCTAGCAACTAATGATGCTTATGCTGAATTATTGATATTATTACTTAATCAACAATTAAATTACTTAAATCAATTAAGACAATTCGTAAGAATTCAGATAATGTATAATTACAAATCAAGTTGAAACTTTGGTTGGCAATAAATCACCAAATATGACAACCTTCTGCATTCTTTTCTAATAACTTTATTTTAATTAAATGCAACGATCCCTTAACCAACAATTTTTACCTACTAAACAAACAATATTTTAACTTTTAGGTTTATTTTTAAAAAATGTTTTAGAGTTAGGTAGTAACACTGTGATTTCCATGGGAAAACTACCACTTATAATTCAAAACGATAGATAATTCAAAAGGTAATAGTGAAAGCCGACTACAAAATAAAATTACATTAGCAGACGATAGATATTTCAAAAGCTATATTGTGAAAGCCTACCCAAAAATAAAAAAAGGATAAAACACCGATTTATTGTACTCATTTTGAGGCTTCAACAATTTGTTGTTTTCACATTTTGAGGCTCCAAAAACCTCAAGTAGTAACAATATCATTTTTCGTATGATAATAAGAAAAATGATATTTTCATTTGAATTACGCTAAACTTCAGATAAAAATTTAAAAAGTCTGTTCCAAACTTGGTTATGGAACGTAATATATTTCCCACAAAAAACTTAGCAACTTTTAAGCCTCGCTAAGTACAAAAATATTTCAATATTAATTTAACTTACTTTGAAACATAACATGAACTTTACAGTCAATAAACTAAGAAGATAAACGGAAAACTGCAACAAAAGTGAACAATTTAATTAAGAGCTAGTTTATTTTGGCATGCCTAAATTAAAATTTAGAATAACATCAAATAAGCTGATTATTTATATGAAAAGCTTTATTTAGTTTTCCTATTTATTTAACAATATCGTAAATTTGATGATGGTTTTGTTTATTTTTAATTAAGATTTTTTATACTTGTTTGATATGTGAAATTTATTTATAGGATTTTGAACTATGATGTGACACATGTTTGGATTCTATTTTGGAATAAACGTAGAGCTTTTGTTTATATTTTTTGATTTTCTTATTTAATTAGTTTTCATATGTTCTTCACTAGAGTGTCAGTATTTTTTATTAGTAATTAAATTTAGCTACCAATTTATATGTTCCTAGTATTGGATTTTTTGGGTGTTAATTAATATGGAATGCAACTATTTAGAATTCCATCTTGTAATCATTATCTTAAAAATATGGATATAATTTAATCAGCTCTATTACAATCTGTAGAGAGTAAAAATTGAAATAAGTGCATAATATAAAGAGTTAAGTACCAAAAAAACCCAATTTTTTCACAATTAAACCTCGATTCAAGCGAGCTATTGAATAGGTTAATTCAATAATAAAATTATTCTACATTTTAATATATAAATAAAAACGGTGTTAGAGATTACTTATTAAATTAAATTTGAAAATATTTTGAAATTAAAAAATAGAACGGAAATGAATGTTATATAGTTAAAACGATATCATTTCGAATTTTAAGATAGAATAGAAATATTCTTATGTGAATACTATTTTGGAAAATGAAGTTGTAAGATATGAAACCTTTTTTAATTTTAATTGATAAAATTAACTTTAGATCAGAACTGAGGGGAGCTAATTCATCTACAAGCACAAAATAACTGAAAAAAAGTGTGTTCAAAAATTAACGAAATAATGTAATTTGCCACTATTTGTGCAGTAAAATGTTGGCAACACTACTAAAAACAGCATATATAAAAAACACTACTAAAAAACAGCACCAAAAACAGCTTTATCGAGCAATATTTTAAAAATAATGAAAGTCTGGCTGCCACCGTTCGATAATTTGTGAATTGGTCCCTTATATAGTGTTGTTTAACACCAGTGGATTTATTTTTTTAGAGTTTTTTGAAGTCAAAGGTTTAAACTAGCAAGCTCACATCCACATGAGCATGGAAGGAGGAAACAGAAATCTGCATTAATGAAATTCAATCATTTTGCTCAAAAATTATTATTCAAATTGTTCATGGAAAATTCCATCATAAGAATGCATATGTGACAGTAAAGCCGTGGAAGCCATTTTTTTATGTTTTATTTCATGCGTAAACCTATCCGTGTATTAAAATTTCCATGGAAAAAACTTTTTAGTGAATTGAAATCAATAACATTATTATAATTTCAATGTAAAAAAAAACTCTTTATTGATTTTTATTGAAATGAAACCTCGGTTCTGTACATCATTCTAATGTGTAAAGCTTCATTTTTACTAAATCTCAGCTGTTAAATCAACGAAAAACCCTCGTGTGAGGGTGTCTTTTGCACGTTAAATCTGTCAGACCAAACATCCTACCGATGGTGAAGTGTGGAGAGGGAGGTCCCAGCTCAGATATCGTCTCATCATCTGACTGTGATTCGAAATTATGAGGTTGTCCCAAAATAGTTCTAGTGCTGCTCTACAGCCGGACGTTAAAATAACTAAATTAAATTCAGCTCTTAAATGGTTTTTAATAGGTTACCAACAATTTATTGCACAAATAGTGGTAAATTCAAATAGTGCGTTAATTTTGAGACGCTCCTTATTAAATTTGTTAAGAAATAAATTCCAAAATTACTATTTTAGAAACGTATTTAATCTCAAAAATTAATTTTGTTTTTAATTAAGTTTTTCTGATTTGTTTTTTGTGCATGACAGTTTAGTTCTTTATCAGCAGAAAAATGAAGATATTTTTCAACCAAAATGGCGTTAAAAGATAAAAGCTGTATTTTAATTCAGTTGCATTCTTAATTAGAAGTGACGAAAATTTTCAGACATTTTAAGTAAGAATAATTAAGCAAAGAATCGATTCTGGAAATAAGTCACTTTTGAAATGTTTATTGTTCTTTATAAAATATTTTTTAATATTGAATTTAAATTCTTTTTTGGTGATAAATTACATTTATTACTATCAAAATATATTTTCGAATTGAATTTATTCGAAGATGATGCATAGAAAAGATAAAATTCCATTTCGAATTTATATATATATATCAGAAAATGAAGACATTGGATATGCCTGTAATAATTTTTTTGTATTTATGAATAAGATTTAACATCAGAATGAAACGATATTGGAAGTTTTTTTAAATACCTCCATTTTAAAACTTTTTTTACGAACTGGAAGGCGAAGGTGATAAATTTAAAATATGCGACTAAATACATCAAGAACGCTTTCATTATTACGCTTGAATTCTCTGAATTATTCACTCACAGTCTAAGTATGCCAAATATAGTTCCCAAATGAAAAAATCAATAAACTTTAAAAGAAAATCCAAAATAGAGATTCATTTTAAAAAATTACATCTAAATTTAATTATTACCATCACTAACGATTCTAATGGTTTTAAGGGAAGTTGATCATTTAAATGAACATTTTAGCTGATTAATAGCGCATAAGTCAATAAGTTTAACAGTTGATAAATTTCCTACTATTTGAAATTAAATCTGTTCAAAGCTTTTGAACTTCTGAAAATCAAATACATAATTCATATACAAATGAAATAACTTAATAAGCCTGATATAGCTATAAAAATGCATCTTATATTAAATTTAAACATTTAATATTCTCGTTTATATGAAAACTTTATCTTTTCATATGAAAATATAAATGGAAGATCTTAACTATAAAACATACTTGCTAAGATCTGTATTATTTTTACAGAATAAAAATACGCAACTTAAAAACTGATAAATCAATAAAATTAATGATTTTTTGAAAATTTTAAGATAATTTACATTAGTGATAACATATTTTTTGTGTTACTATTTTTAAATATACTGAATTGCATATTTCTTTCTTCCAAATATATTTGTGTTAAATTTAGTATCTCTACGCACAATGGTCTATGTTTTAATTAGACTGATAATATATACATTCACTTTTATTCATGGAAGAAAATCTTATTTTAGGAATTAAAATTTTTGGTTTAACGTCTGAATATTCTACACTTTCATTTTTGAATAAACGTTACGCTAAAAATAAATTTTTTAACGTAAAATTTGGAGATATCTGTAAAATTTAAAGCATATGCTTACATTTTTTCCATCCCACCCCCTAGTATGTGTCTGCGTATGTTATCTGGTAGTTTGTTATTTAAGTTCCTAAAATAGTCTTTATTTTACTTTATGAATTAAAATTAAAATTCCGGATATTTCAGTAGAATCTTACAACTGAAAATGGAATAATAATATGTAATAAGGCATTTTTTAGTGTTTTTTAAACTTTTCCTGCATTTACTATTTGATTTTTATCATATTGCAATGTATTGAATATTATTTTTAAATATTCTCAGTGTGATTTGTTTTGTCATTTTTGACATTGTTAGAAATTTCGGTAATTTTGAAACGCTGTATTTTCTTATTTTTTCATTGACGCTGTACATTTTGAAAGTAGAATACATAAGAAGCTTATAAAGAATACTTGTGATAAATATTAATTACAACATGCATATGCAGATAAGTTAACATAATATTCTAGCTGGATGATGAAGTATTTAAAGTGACAAGTCTGAGTAAATGGCAAATATTAACAAAGAAAACAAAAAAAAGCAACAAAGAAAAATTATCCTCAAACTAAAAATTAAATTAGAAATTGAATAAATTTAGGGGAGAGGAAATAATAGTCTGCAAAATTGGGGAATACTGGAGAAAAATCCTTATTCTGCAGAGTAAATTAAAAACTTAAAACCTATTTTGTAAACACACACGAATTTATTTCTGAAAATTGATATAAATATTTATTTTCAGTTTTCACCCAGTTTCTTTCGCTTTCACGTCTTAGAATAGAATGCGACATAATTACTAACTAAATGAAGGAACTGTAGTTTTATTTTTAAAAATTATAAATACAATTTAAATTTGAAATAATAAAGTACTCACAACTAATATATTAAGCCAATAGTTGCTTGATAAATTTTTATATTGACAATATCATAAAAGAATGAGTTTTAAAATATATAGTCCTTGGATCAATGGGCTATCAAGTTGAATAGACTTCCATTGATTGTGGATTTCTCGATATTTTTCTCCTGTCTCTGAGGTAAATTTTAGGATTACGTTTCTTTCACAGTCGACTAAGATTGAAAATATATCGTTAAATTTCTTTTCTCAGAGGTGGCAAAACTTTGCTTTCGTCTGGAAAAATAAATTGACGAGGACGGTTTTTATTTCTCCGATTTTATATTTACTTTTGTTATGAATATGAAAGTGGGAATTGTTTAGGTTTATATAATAGTTTAGGTTTATATAATTTGACTATTCAGTCCATTGCTATTTCTGAGTCCCCATGAGCCACTTTGGTACGGGTACTACCAGGTTCTAAGTTGAAACTATAATAAATGTGAACTGATTTGTTGCACAGCCAATCTGTTGTCGAAGGATAAAAAGTTATTTGTCAGTTGCGATGTGAAATTTAGAATACTATTATATGTATACTAATAATAAAGAATGGAATACTAATAATATAGATGATAATACCACTAAATTAAAGTAAAATTAACTAAACTGAAGCCTTTTAAAAGCATCTTCTCTTTTAAGACTAAATACAGGATGACCAAAAAATAAAAGGAGGTTTTTGGAGCTTTGTAATGTGTATATATTGGACGGAATATAACAAAATTTGGCTATCATACACATTAAAGAATGCGGTTTTGATTTGAATTTTGAATGCAAGAAAAAAAATAGTACAAAAAAACGGACAGAGATAATCCTAACGCTACAAACGCGTAATATGTGGGAAAAAATGCATCACCATTAATGAAACAGTAAATAATAACACACCAGATACCAATAAAAAAGGTTTATTATAGCAACTTCTAAATTTGACTCAAGGGGGACAACTTACTTCATGTTTTAATAATTGCATGTGGTACATCAGGTTTTCGACAGTGGCTCGCAGCATATAATCATTTATTCGTTAGACAAGCTACGTTATTTGTTCTTTTAAAGTAAGAATGCCCTGAACATGTCCTTGTTACACAACTTGCTTTTCAAGCATCGCAACCAGGAATTGGTAAAATTCAAAATTTCAAGATCTCATACAACATTATCTGCATCGTCGAGAACAGGGTAAATATACGAATGGCTCTCCTATACACCAGAGGGTACACGGAAAAATTACTGATTGAACGGACCGCGGCAACAGCGACACTAGCGGAAACCGTAGTTGAGTCTTAAGGGCCATCATCGGCCACTGTACAACATTCCCCGTTGTAAATACATCACATAGATAGGTGGGGGTATATCCTCTACCTTTTGGGAAACTACTCGGTTAGCGAGATTCAACTACCATAACGAAAGTATCTCATCTGGAAGTATGAAATGCCGGAAGTATCTCATCTTCGATTACGAGGCGCCTCCCCCAACAGCTCAAGAACTTGGTATATATTTGTAGTGATATTGAACATGCACTGCTGATAACCTACTTATTAGCTACCACCTGATCCATAACGGCAGTTACAACTTCTGCAACGTTACTTATTGATAACTTGACGTCCTAGGCCTAGTTGCACACCAAGAATTCCTGTTGTTTCAAATCTTTCAGCCATTCTTCGTAAGTTATGGTAATCTGTCCTCTATGTAACTGTTTTACCCACCGGTATTCACGAGAACAGCAATGGAATTTTTATCCCACTGATAAAAAAGCTTGACCAATAAAGCTCGTTCACTTAGTGACGCCCTCGATAGAAGAATTCATGCAGAATGACATAAATTCTCACAACCCTTCATCTTATTTTCGAGTTTATGTTACTAAATACTCATATAAGGAAATTACATAATAAAGGTTTCGATCACAACACCAGGATTTCTTCTATCTTTATATTTTTCTCTTTTTAATTAGTTATATTAAAATTTTATTTAGAATAAAATACTTACTACCCCCTAAATTCAAAAAGAGAAAGCTGTAATGTAGTTTATATTTGTCATTCTCATAAATTTTCAATTGTAGTAATTTACCAGCAATTAAGCGGATTAAATAGTAAAATGCAGTGAATAAATTTATTGATCAAATTTAACATTCAAAAAGTATAAAATCTATTTAATATAATCGAAATTTGATCTGAATTAAGCGAGTTAAATATAAATATATATTTTCATATTTTAATCATGTTTAACTACAATTTCAAATGAACTAATTACTACCCTCCAGAACCAAACAGAAAAGCAAATCGAAACATATTACTTTCGTCATTTCACTAAACCTTCTATATAAGTAATTCAACAGCGAATTAAAAGATAAAAAGTAACATTTCGACTAAGTATGTTTAATTAGTGGAATAATTTATTACTCAAATTTAGAATCCAAATTGCCACTTAAATTTATTTTATTTAAGATTTTTTTATTGAAATTTTATCTTAAAAATGCGATTTAAATGCAGTTATTATTATTATTATACATTAAAAATTATACTTTGAAATAAAGAAAAATTGATTTTCCTGAACGCTATACCTGAGTTTCAGCGATTAATTAAGAATTAATAACTCTAACTCATACAAAAATTAAACGTAGAATACTTTTAAGACAAAGTAAGTGCAGATTTATTTTATAAACATTTTTTCTTAGCCTTCAAAGTTATCAACTGACATTTTTTCCAATCTCATCTTTAAATTTCTTCACTTAATTTATGATAATTAATTTAAATTATGCTAATGCTTTCAAAGATCTATAAAGAAATTTTCAATGCAATTGAGTTTCAATTGTGGGAATTTTCTTCCTCGTGTATGAAATGAAATTACTAATATGCTATGGTAATTTTAAAAATTGGTAAAATAGTAAATTATATATTAAGAACTGAATGCTTGATGGATTAAAGCAGGTCCTTGATGAAAAAATTTGTATAATCTAATTTAAATTATGCTTTTAGCTGTTTACTGTGTAAAAATCAAACTTTAGGGAAACAATTTATCCCGGGAGGAAACATCTTGAAATGAGAATGTTTCTGGCATGGTGGTTGTATCTTGCCACCCTAGAGGGTTTATAAATAGATAGGGCTCTGGCTCATC
Source organism: Argiope trifasciata (assembly GCA_026543055.1). Taxonomy (NCBI): domain Eukaryota; kingdom Metazoa; phylum Arthropoda; class Arachnida; order Araneae; family Araneidae; genus Argiope; species Argiope trifasciata. The sequence continues at coordinate 819,027 of JAPMOQ010053704.1, read as the reverse complement.
CCATCGAAAATGGGACTTCCTTTCTTCGGGAAGGGTTGTATCGTGGTAGGTGATGGCTTTTGGGATTCAACTACAGTTCCTGTCAATGTTGCTATTCCGGCGATCTGGTCATTCAGTATTTATTATCTCAGTGCTTTCTGCCGGTCGGAGAGCCAGTGATAAGACAATAGGGAAACAATGTTCACTTTATAATAAATTATTTCTAACTGTCGAGTTAATTGTAGGAGGTTCACCGTGTATTCCTCTTAGCGAAAGACAAATGTGGATACATTTCCCTTGAAAGTTCACCAAGAAAGTATTCACCCTCCTTATAATTCATTTTAATCACCGTGATCGAAATATTATCAGTTAAAATTGGTTTTCCTTAATTATGTAGTTCCATGTTAATGATATTTTTAATAAGCTGTGTGATGAGCTTTTCAATTGTGTTATTTTAATGGCATTTAGATCGTTTTTGTTTCATGTATCATAATGAAGTCAAGCTTCTTAGTGTTATTGAAAACTTTATTAAGCTATACCTCAAACTACCGAGGTAATGTGATTCCATTTTCTAATTTCTTTTTGCAAATAATACGAATTTTAAAACAAATCCTTTTTCCTGACTTTTCAACAATGGAATAAAAGTAAGAAAAAGTTTTGGATTTAAAAGTCACATGTATTCTTTAAAATTCTTCAAAAGGAAGTAAAAAATTTAGCAAAAAAACTGTATGGTACATTAAAAACGAGAATTTTTTAAAGTTTTAAAATCATGCAGAAAAACATATTTTAGCAATAATGTTTTCAGAAGTTATCAATAAAAAAGATCAACATATTTTTTTCAAATATCAATTTAAAAATTAGGTTCCAGATACACATTCACACATTTCCTGGTATATTTCTGCTGATTTTTTTAGTTCTAGAATTAAAAGCTTGACACACAAACGCGCGCATTTTTTATTAATAAAGATAAATGCGATTTGAATCTAGGAGCTACATAGAAATCAAAAGGTATTTTTAATATCTGAAGATGCCACACTTTCTTTATTTTATTCATGTACTTATGTTACATTACCATTGAGAGCGCCTGCAAAAAAATGCGTTCCCAGGTGACGAATAGGGGAATACCTCTCCAATGGTTTATAATTGAGTGGTAGAAGAGAAATAAAAAATCCCCCTGGACCAACAGGTACAAGTTCAATCTTTCTGAGGCAGTGACAAACCCTGTTTCTAGGGATAATGCAATATCTCTATATTTACCTCAAAAACTCCCCTGAGACTCAGCTCATACCGAGAAACATCTGCAAGTGGCCATCCATTACCTCAAATATCTTAAAACTTAGCTGGTTACCACTGATGGATCCTTTATAGTCCTTAAGTACCAAAGCTGGCCGCATTGATTTTCCAGATTTTTGGCAATATTTACTTTCTTTCCTTTATTTTTGCTTTAGCATAGACAACAGAAACTGGTTATGCTAAACCAAGTATAATCAAGATGTCTTAGGTACGAAGCTAAATTACATTATGGATTCTTTATTTATGTGGGCTAGTTAAGCATCAAGCCTGGATCTTGACGTGTGCTGTGGTGCAGAAGGTATCTTTCATGAGTGAAGATTGCACACTTCCTTTCACATCTGTAATTCATGCACTTTTCTGAATATGTTGAATCGAGTAGCTTGGTAGTGAGATCTTGGGTTTGAGAGCTCCAGGCTTATGTATGTGGACAAGTTGAGTGTCAAGTCTAGATAAGAGTGGGGTATAATTTTATAGTGGAGGGAGTCATCTCATAAACTCTCTTCTTATTTGCAACGGCTAATTTAAAACCATTTTTTTTTCTTAAATTGATTTCGTTTCTTAAGCAAATGTTACTAAATTTAAAATTAAATCAAGCGGGAGAAGCTTATACATTTATGTATTTAAAAATAATTTACTATAAAAGAGAGACTAATTTTGTGAACCTAACCTAAATTTAAGATACTTTATCACAAATTGCAAGAAATATTTTAACTACACATTAAATTAGTAAACACAATTTAAGATAAGTTAACAATTTGAATAATCACGATTAAAAACTAACGGGATAGTGGAAATGGGAAATATAAAATTCAGAAACGATTACTTTCAATGAAAAGCATAACTACATTCTTCATTTCAAAAAGAAAATCGCTAACCAAGCATTTGAAAGAAATTGACTTCATGAAACCCGATTACATAAGATCTTTATTTCATTTTTATTTATTCTTTTTTTTTTGTCATTTATCATAACCATTCAGATAGGATATGAATCCGGAAAATTGATGAGCAATCTAACTGAATCTCCAAAAAAATAGTCATGCGACTGGAGATTATTTTTTTATTACTCTTTATATTAATTCTAAAAATTCTGCTGAGGGTTATCTGAATAGGGATTTCTTTTTTAAGAGTATTACTTAGGGATTTGAATTTTTTTGGAATAAAATAATTTATAGAGAAAATATTTTCATTTTATATACATTTTAAATAATTTCCTGATTCATTAAAATGATTACAGAAAAAATTATTGGTTCAATGAAAAGTTGAAAATTAGATTGAAAAAAATGTTAAAAATTAAAAAACTAAATGTTGATTAATTTTAAAATTTTAAGTCTGGCGTCTCAAAGTTTCTGAATAACAAAAAAATCTTCTTCTGAAAAGTTTTCAGCTTTACAACTAAGTTAACGATGTTTAATAAAAAAGGTTGAATATAAAATGATCACCTTAAAAAGTTTCTTTTTTCTGAAAGCATCAAAATTTTAATGACAGTATAAAACTAGACGAAAATCATATAATTTTTCACTAAAATCCCATATATCTTGATTTCAGTGTAAAATAATATATTAAATTGAAGCCAACATATGAGATAAATTCATATTAGATAATTACAAACATAATAAAATATTACATGGAAACAATGTAAAATATTTAGTAAATAGAATCAAAATATAAAATAGATTCAAATTTTTTAATAAACTATATACAAAACTGTTTTCTTTATAAGAATTATTCCATTTTCAAATTGAAACATATTAGTCATAATATAACGTACTTGATGATATTTAATCATCATATAAAATGGGGAGTATTTAATGGGGTATTCATCAAATTTATCACATATTTTGAAGTCTATGCATAAAAGTGCTTCCTTGAATTATTTTCAAGTAATTGAAAGATAAGGTATGTAGTCCATTTTGACGGTACATGAGTGTAATGTTTTCTTTTCTCTATTGATATATGATAGACAATGTTCTATTATCTTATCAAAGACCGGATAAATAAAATTTATCATATTTTGATTTAGAAGTGGAAAAGTTAGCTAATTTTCAAGTAATTATTGAAAGATAAGAAATGTTTCCCATTTTGACTTCACATAAGTGTAATTTCCTTGTCTTTTCTATTTCAAAATCAGCCTTCCTCTCACATATGAGAATGCAACATGAAATAAAACTGCTTTCTGGGAGGTAAAAATAAACTTCCCATATTGAAAGAAGTTAAGCCCTTAGAAGTTCTGCGTAAGCATATACCATGGCTCCCATTTCCCCTATCTTGCCATGGCATTATTTATGCAAAGGCATAGTTAGATACATGGCTTGATAGAAAATTATAACTACATGTTGAAGATCAATGCAGAGAGATTAAATTTCCGAGATAAGAGAAATTTAACGGCTTAATGAAATCATAATTATGCTCATAAATGAACCAAAGGCAAAATAGGGATTAAAACTGTATACCAATGTGAATAGATTACTTTTTTTAAGATGACAGAATTTTAACTATTCAAAGAAATTATTCTCTTATTCTTAAATAGGTCCATTGCATGGCATAGGATTGAATCTATCTGCAACGTTGTTAAGAAAATGTTATTTTGTGTGATGCAGTGTAAATATTGAAGAATAATTAATGCTATTAAAAAAACTTAATAGTTCCGACTCATTTATAAGCCTGGGCTAACAAATGTAGAAAGTGCATTTATAATAACTATAGCCAAATTATGAAAAATTAACTCCTTTCTGATTGCCGGTAATTAAACGATTTATAAACCATAATTAAACGAAATACATGCAATTCCGAAATTTTTAATTATTAAAAGACGAAAAATTTCAAACAAATGAATAATTACTGTATTGGTTGGGAGTAATAAAAAGGTTTCCAGAGATTTGAAACAAATTTTACAAGTAGAAAAATGTAAGTAGAAATGAACTCATGAATAAATATATGAATAGAAAATGAAAGAAACAAAAAGAATGATTACACAACCAGTTTTCAAAATTGAACCCAATCATTAATACGCTGCAGAATTTTCTTCACTGCCTTTTCCCCCTCCCTTACACATAAAAAGTAGCATAAAAATTTAAACAACCGCACAAGATTGACTTGTCGAAACTTCTTTGTATGGGCTTTCCTTTCTTCCCATCGTCATTTTTTTCCTCATTCACCATACCCATTCAAGTGAGAAATGAATCCATGGTGATCGATGAACCACCTACCTGGGCCCCCCAAAAGCACCGTCCCGCGAGTTGGAGGTTGTTTCTCCATTTTTTGACTCCCGCGAGAAGCAGTGAGAGAGAGATATTGTTTCCTCTGAAAAGCCCCCCTCATTTCTCCCGTCGCACGCACACGCTCTCCGATCAATAGACTCCTTTCCTTGCCGTCATCCCTCGCATCGCTCGCCGGCAGCAAACCCCCGGTTTCCAGCGAGGGAAACTCGCGGTCACTCTAAATCCTCGCTCTTCCCCTGTGTGTTTGTTTCTCTGTGGATTAAGTTGCTCCCGTAAAGATGGATTTCCTGCGGGTTGCCGTCAACAACATCGACATGACCAAGATGAGGGTTAAGTTAAGAAGGGATGGTCGAAGACCCCTCGTGGAGTCCAACTCCTCAGGCGATCGGAGAATGTAAGTAGCAATTTTTAGTAGTCACTTTGCCGTTATCATGTGTGTTAGCGGGGGGTTGATCCGTGTGAGGGCGCTCCCCGCAGCTGTCGCTCTCCAGCTGACCCAATCTTTGTTGATGTGTCGTGGCAGCGTGGTTTTAGGGATGGTTCGTCGCAAATCAGATCGAGTTTGTGAAATCTCCATTGAAATTCGGGGTTTCTTTTTGAAATCCATATATGACAGTCCTTCATTCATTGCATTAATGTTTTAATAAATCTACAGTGTGAATCTTAATATGCGTATATTTGATTCCATACTGAAATAGCAAAAAGTAATAAAAGATTTCATTAAAATCGTTCATCTTTTCTAAGAATATTTTAAAGACTTCCATGGATTCAGTTTTTTATTTGTTTGAATTTTTACACCTTTAAAAATATTTTTTATGATGCTATCTCTAGGATAATTCTATATCGAAATCTTTGATTATTTTTGTGGTAATTAATAAAAGAATTAAGAGAACGAAACTGAAATAAATTGATACTTAGTTGAAAATCCCGAGGCCATTATAATACGATTTCAATTTAAAGATGATAGATTAATTTAAAATTAATCATTTCTTAAATCTATTCTACTGAATATTTTGCTTACATTAAAAAGGATTTGATAAATTTCAATTGCAAATAATATATATATTTTTTCTTTTTACAATATAAATAATCAGAAAAGTATCCTCTTACAATTTCAAAAGCCCACATTTTTTTGAAAATCACTTGCACAATGAAGAAGTATATTTCAAATAAATTCCATTTATATTTATAGAGGGTTCTGCGAAAATTTTATATTAAAATGTAAACAATTAATTCGTGAAAATTAGTATTCATTTCACATAAGATTTTTTTCCACATATAATCCATGATGAAGAGAATAAAAAATTTAATAGTATATTATTATTTAAAATACGATTTGTACATAATTTTATTTATTTTACAAACCGGATATCAAAAGCAATCAATCACATGAGATTATAAAAATGTCACCATTTTCTGCATTAAAGAAACTGAAAAGCTTATTGAATGAAAGCTTTTGGCAGTAAATTATAGAAACATTAATGCAATGCATGCCCATTTAGTTCTTGAATGACACACATTAGGCAAATTATCTGAATAGAAATTTTGAACAGTAGTAATCAATTTTGTAACTAACAAGCATTTTTTTTTAATGGAAAAAATAAATTTGATGAAAAATTTGCATGATTTTTGTCTTTTTTAATAATTAGTAGCAGCAACTGAAAATTGCCTTTTATATGCGATAAATGACACATATAGCATAGAGTAATGCAAAGTTGAATAAAAAGTTTCAATATATTCGGTTAATAGAGTATTTTTCAAATGACAGTATAAATACTTATTTACATCAATTCAGAATTTAAGAATGACTCAGCAGATTTTATTCAGACAATTTCATTATCAGAAAATATATTAAGCACTTAAATATAAATATAAATCAATATTCAGGTATCGGTGGAAGCATATTTAACTTTGCAATCATACATTTCTAAAGTGAAGTTTCCCTGTTAAATAGTTATGGATAATTAAATTTTGTTCCTAGTATAAAATTTATCTGGTATTGTAAATTTGTATAGCATTGTATATCAATATTAAGTTCTACTTTAAAGTCTAGGTCTATATTTTCAATGCCCGATCTCAAATTGATAATTTGTCCTCTGAAATGTGTTGTTTATAAAATGCTAATAAATATTGATATCTTAATAACTATCTAGTTGTAAAAACCAAAAGAAAAAAAAAAGGAATTGAGTTCAAAGTGAGTAAATACTTTATTTTTAAGAACTCTTTCAGATTTTGAGACTATTCATCTGAAACACTTTTATATGATGGACTTTTATACAAAACAAAAAAAAAAAAGTCATATATACTTTTCCATTTTTCTTTCTTTCATTTACCAATGTTAAAGTATATAAATGTTTTTTTTAACAATAAATGATTAAGTCCATAAATGATATCCAGTTGAGAGAATAAAATAAAGTTACATTTTCTATAACATATTGTGTAAAAATTATTTCACAAAAAAAAATTGAATCGCATATATGAAAAAACTAATTAAAGAAAATTTATGGATTTTTGTATATAAGAAAACAAATTGCAGATAATCTATGGTAAATATTTATTGGGTCGTTCGGAAAGTCATTTCGTATTTTTGTGTCAAAATGAAAAGAAATTTTCGTATAATGAATAAATTATTTATTAAATTATAAAATTGCCATTCTGGTCTAATACCTTTTGCCATTCTAGTCTAATACCTTTTGGTAGTAACATGATTACACGCTCATAAAAGTTTTGGTCTTTGCTGTAAAAAAAAACTGATCGAGGTGGTTTTTGGCCTCCTCATTTGAAGGAAAAATTTTGCAAATCAGTTCTGGTACTGATGTACTGTTAACACATCTTCTCCACACATATTGGCTAATTTATTTCTGGCTTGAACAGCATTTTTACCTTTTATAGCAAAAAAGAAAAAAATGACGAAAATGCTGTTTATTGCTCTCCATATTTAAAAGGGCACCATCCAAAAACTACTGCGAAGAATCAGCTGCACTTTTTCACACTCAAGCCTTGCTATATCAGCTCTTAAAACATAAAATGATTTTGCGGTTTAAGTATGAAATTGGGTGTGAAAAATGCAATTAAATCCTTTGTCAGGAAAAAACGAAATTACTTTCCGAACAACCTAATAGAAATTTGTACCTTAAAAATCTATTCCTAATACTGGAAGTCTTTTGCGTTCAATTTGAAGAAATTCTGTTTATGTTTGCTTTACTGAGTTGAATAGCTAATTGAAGTAGCTTATTTGTTAAAAAATTATTATTCAACGAAACTTTATAGAAAATATCTCAACAGTCTGGGAAAACTTTTATAACAGCTATCCGATAAAAAAAATTCTAGAGAAGTAAATATTTTTTATTTAATATATGTAATTACTAGATTATATATTTTAGGCCCGGGAAAGATTTAAAACCATAGAAAAAGTGCTAACTGCAATTCATAGAAGTAAAAAAAGTTTTTAAAAAATTATAAAACAAAAAAAATATTTAAGCAGATAGTATTTATTGAGTCGATAGTATCGAATTAAAAGTTTTCATTTCCTACATTCAGTATTTAAAATATTGAGTATGTATCACCAAGAACGTATTGAAATAATGATTCAATACATTTTTGAATTAAAAATTTAAATTGACATATATGTGTATTCTATTTCGCAATAATAGTACAAATAAATTTAAGTTCTTTTAAATTGAAATTTAAAGTTAATAATGTTTTTAAAATTATGAATACTTGGCAAAACTTGTTAAAAATGTGAATATGTAGATGTATTGCCTATTCGGTGTTTGGACGTCATGGTTTGGTAAAAAAACATTATAATGCAGTCATTATTTTCTTTGTTAGAACTATTATTTCTTTCAAATAATCTTCAAATTCTTGCATTTATTACAAAGTATTCAAGAAAGCTTATAATTTTTTTAGAACTTCATAGAAGAATATTTCTAGAGTATGAGCTGGAATATATGCTTATTTATTTAAGAAATAAAATATATGCGAAACAATTAAAAAAATTGTAATTGCTTTTAATTAAAAATAAAAGGAAAACGTTTTTCTCTTTTATAATTAAAAGAAGAATTTGTCCTTTGCAGAATAATACTGCGCATTTTTTAAAATTTACGTTTACGGTAGATTCGAGGCCGGCTAGAAATTGAAGATAGATGTGCTCCTGGTAGAATGTGCTTACGTCAGAGACCCGTGAAGCTTTGTTTTGATTTCGTCAGATGGGAAGGTCACGTGAGTTGACGTCATTCCACGCCCCTTTTTATTCGAAATGCAAACATTGAGGCTCTGCTTTATAAATGGAAAAATGATTTCTAGTGTTGTTTTTTCTTAATGAAAAGAAAAAAATACATAATGAAAAGGTAGTTCTAAGAATCCATTATTTATTATTCACTATATGATGGAATGAAAATTAAATTTTATTTCCTAAAAATGATGAATTCCGGCGAAAATGTATTACCCCAAAAAAGGACATGAAGTTTTTATTAAAAAAATAGAAAGTTACTAACCTAAACCAAATATAAAGTATGATAATATGAGTTTCAATGATTATAAAAAAAGATTCATTTAAATTTGTATTAGATATTGTAAATTAAAGTTATGTTACCTTTGTTAAAAGATGATTATGTACTTTTTTATGATGGGCTATCTTAAAAATAGGAATGTATTTACTGTGATAAAATAATATTTAACTTATTGATTATTATTTAGCAATTGATGGACTAAAAGTAGTTTTAGCGGTCAAAACCTAATAAATAAAATTTTTTTTATTATTATTTGATATTTTAAATCTACATGTCCTTTTTAAAGGAGCTTTGAAAAACCTGACATCGTTTTTGCTTACAATATATATATATATATAACGATATTTTACTAATTTTTAGACTCTTTTATATTAAGATTAAAAATTCTTTTAAAATGAATTTTGTATTGAGAGTTTTCAGATTCTTCTTAAGCATTTGATATTTTAAATGTACATGTTTTTTTTTAAAAATCTCTTCCATGATGCGCTTGTTTCTTTAGAATTTTTATGAAATTTGGTTTTTAGTTTGTCTTAAAATGGTACCATCTAACAAGACAATTGTATTAAAAACTATAATTTTATATTTGAAGATTGATAATGTCAGAATTTCAATCAATGGCCTTTATAATAACAACATTCCATTTTTATAAAGAAAGAAATATATATTTTATATAGAAATAAATTTACATGATAGACAGCTTTACTTCATTACTAGTTTAATGAAGTAAAGCTGCCTATCATGTACATAGTAAAGCTATCTATCATGTACATAAGTTAGAAAAGATTTGTTTTTTTAAAATTGAATTCTCTTTATCAAAATTTAAAAGCAAGCACTTACGAAAATTAAATAAATTGCTCTTATTGATTCCTATAATTTCATCAATCACATATGGTATAAAGTATTTCATATTCAATATTTATCAAATTTAAATTATTTCAAAATACATGTTTTATTCCCTTTCTTCTCTCTCTTTCTATATATATGTATAGAAAGAAAATAAGATAATACTAAAAATTTAAATATTCTAAGTTTTTATATATTTAATATAATTTAACTAAAAGACAAACAAACTGAAATTTCAAAAATAACTAGTCCTTTAAAAAGTAAATTATCTTAACACAAACCGATTACTATTTTGACTTAAAATATGACCAATTTAAAATACTAGTGTTACAGTGTATTGCTAATATTAAATTTATATTTTATAGCTAGAGAGCTTAAAAAGCACCCCTTTAAAGCAAATATTTTTCAACACATCAAATTTATTGTTTTTATAGAAGGTGAATCTATTTGAAAGATAAAAGGAAATTGTAGTTCTTAAAGGAAATTTAAGAAGAAAAGATACTCAAAAGGTTAAAAGCTTCCAAACAGTTTTTCAACTTAAATGTCAAAAGATTATAAAAATTGTTTTAAAGTAAATGTTTGAGACTATTTGACTTTCAGACTTATATCGAGTAGCAAAGAAATTTGCCATAGATATATATTCACTGTTTGTAAAGTATTTTTTGAATATCTTAATTCTTTGTTGATCGAAAAGAAGAAGGTATTTTATTGAATTTATTTAAACTGACTTGTTCTTATAAAATTAGAATGTGTGAATATATATTTAATAAAGCAGTTTAGTGTATCTTGTCATGTTACGGATGTTAAAATAGATGGAGTGTTTAATTCATAACTAATAATTATCAACCATAAATAATTTAAGAATGAATTTTGTAACGAGAAGGTGATTTTTTTTATACAGTGAAGTTTAAGGTATGAAGTATCATGACAACCTATTAATAAGAGATGATTATTTATATTTTTATAAATGTTATAAAATGGTTTTTCACTAAGGTATAATAGTTATAACTGAAAATTTATCGCTTAAATTTGTAATAATATGACATTATAAATTTAAAGTAAATAAATAATGGCTTTGAAAAGAAAATCTATTTTATTTAAGCAACCAAAACTAGTTACCAGTTAAGTAAATAAAATTAAAATTCATTTTCCAATAATGATGATTTAAGGAAAAAAACTGTAATTGATAATTATTTATTTCAGGCATGTAATAAAGAATAATACGAAGTTATATTCTTAATGAGACAATTGAATCAATAAATTCTTGATATATGTAGATACCTAAAGCACTTAAATTCTACATTTTGAATAAAATTCTATTTTTTTGCATATTTCAATAAATTCAATGCTACATACATAATAAATTCCCTTTATCAAATATTAATTACCTTCTACTCATTTAAATTCATAGAAAAAATTTAGTTTTTAGAGTTTTTTATGGTTTAATTTTTAAGAAATTTGTATGGTTCTCAGGAACTAATAGCCATAATTTTAACTATCTAAAAATGCTGTTATTTATGCAATGTTGTCATATAGCAATTAAAACTAAATGCTGTTATACAGCAAATTAAAATTAATTGCTACTATATAGAAATTTGGTTTTAGCGGTAGTTTAACTTTTAAAAGGTGAAATAATGTTTCGTTGCTGCTAAAATGTGTCAGTCTCTATCTGTTCTTTTATATGTTTGATATTTTTGTTGAACAAAGTTTTGTCACTTTTATTTTCAATAATCATTGCTTGGAAAAGCACAATGATTTCAATGCAATACATAATGTAAAATGGATCTTTAATCTTTCAAATTTTAAAGTGAAATGTATTGTTATTTCTTTTTATAAATTACCACTGAATTTTCTTCAGAATTCTAAAACACGGGCAATAATTATATATTAATATATTATTGTTATATATCTTGCCATTTTTGATATACTTGTTATCAGATAATTGTGCTTCTTAATTTTTCGTTTATTGCAACATTTAATAGAAATGATAACAATCAAGCAATAAATTGTTGAACATGGATGTCTACAAAATTTGAGAGATAATTCTACAAAATTAAAAATTGAATATTTCTGAAGTGAAGTTTGGTTTTTGAGCCCTTATAAAAGATAACATTTTTGAAGAATATTTTGGCAGTTTTTCAAAGCTTTGCTCATCTGACATTGGAATCATGCCGTAGTCTTAAGTCTCGCCAATAATTGACGTTAATGAAGTATCGACAGAGAAAAATGTTGCATGGTATTCTAAGAAATATGTATACAAGAAACAAAACAGCTGGTAATATTATAAAATATTTAATACAAAAATATTTTGTAGAGTCATTTGCATTATTTGAGACATATATATGTACTTCAATAATGGAAAAAGATAGTAGGATTGAAATCAATTCATATGCAGATACGTTGTATTCTTTAGTGTGATTGAGATGTGAAAATCGGCATTAAGATATAAAAATTGGACAAAATGCCCTTATTGGAGTTTAATTATGATATTTTAAGAAAAATGAGATGATTCAGATACTTAATAAAACCAATTGACATTAGTAATAGTTTTGAAATAAAATAATTTTGTTTTTTGTAATTAATTACTAGAAAAATTTGAAACAATAGTTTACAATATAGTTCTAAATATATTAATCATGCGAATATTTTATTTAATGAGTGCAATCTTATTTGCTATAATTTTTTTCTCTTTTTCAATAAATTGGTAACATGTTCTTTAATATTACTGAATAAAAAGTGGCATCCAATTTAATAAACTTTGTTACTGAGTTAGTTAATAGAATTGCCTCGTATTGCGTTTGTTTTTCCATTTCTATTCGTATTCGTAATTTCATTATACCGGAAGAGAAATTAGAAATGATATTAAAAAACGGAAAAAAGATCTTTGACATTTTGGATAATTTAATGAACTCTATGATCAAAAGCGAATAGCAATTTCTTAACTTCATTGATGCACATAAAGGGGAGCAACTGAAACACTGAAAAAATAATTTTGGATTCCTAGACGAATAATGCTTCGTTTTTTAGCTAAGAAAACAGGTTTTCAATATATTTTCAATTTGTCAGTTTGTTTAGAAAATTCCAGAAACAACAATGAGTATTTGAATGTTTTGCAAATATTCAGTTATGTAACACATGATTCTGTTAAAAGTGCGAAAACATTTTTATGTTAAATAGAATAGAAAATTTAATTTAATACGAGAAGATAAATAAGATATAAAAATATATATAAGATATTATAGAATAAATCAATATGTAATTTGAAGTTTTACTTAATTTGTGCTATAAATTATTTAGAAGCCAACCTTAAAAGAAATTATGGTGAACACAAGGCTGAAGGCATAGTGAATTCTACACATTGACCGGATCTTCGCCCGATAGATTTATCTTAATGGAATTATTCAAAACCTGTTTTTTATTCTCAGAAATCATCTACAAGCTGCAAAACTGAAAGCATTTAATAAAATCTTGAAATTGACGAAAAACTATCAATATTCGACAATTTCAAAAGACAATTCTAATTTTTATCCATTTCAGTTGCAATAGTTTTTTGATTAACGGGGAAAATCTATAAAACCTTGTGTTTATCATTTAATACTTTCAACAATAGGCGATTTGAAAGAATTCAAAGAACATGTTTTCACAAAATAAAATTGAAATGCTTAACTGCGTTTGCACATAAATATTAAATGTGCTGAAAACTTTTATCGGCTGACAATATTTAACGTAAGTTTTAATTAATTTCAACGGTGGTATTTTTAACATACGAATTATAATGTCTACTTAGATTGTGCATCTGGTTTTGATGCAACATGCATATTTCATACGTGTTAAATGAAGTATTTTTTGTTGATTATAAATTTTTCACATTTAAAAACATAAACTACAAAGAAACTAAAAGGTCTATTCATTAGAAATTTACTGAAAATTTAACAAATTAATATTGTTTATTGGAGTCTTCAAGTGATATTTCTATCACATTACTGCGACTAAATTGTCAAATATACGTAAGTATTACTCATTCATATCTAGGATTATAAATAAGAATAACAAAGAACAAAAGTTTCGTACTCTTAGGACTTTTCTAATTTGTATGCTTCAAATAATTTAATTAGATAACTAAGCAATGTTAATATCGAAGTCCCAATACTCCCACCAAAATATCATGAAATAAAAATGATAAGTGACTTTTCGTTTGAAATTTGATCTGTCAAATACATGAAAAGTTTATCATCTAATAGACAGTTTCTTACTGAAATTTAATCAAGGCATTGCACGAAATTTTCTAACATAGGTCATAATTTATAAAAGTCAAATGAATAAATATGTTGCGAAGAAATTTTATGTGAAATCAAATATTTCAAAAAAGGTGTTTAAAGTTGTTTATTTATATGAATTGATAAGTGAGTTTAAAATTATAATAATAAGTAAAAAATGATATTTTTATGTTAAAAATTATATTACGTCTTTAATTAAAAGTGATAATATGAAATGGGAAAATGTTTTCGGCTCAATTTCCAATCTGATTCCGATTTCAATGTATGATCCTAAAACATGTATTTCAAATCTAATATAAAAAAATAAATTTTTAACTGTTCATATATAATCTGCTGCCCAACCGTTCACCCGATGGCGATAAAACTTAACCACCTTATCGTTTCCACTTCCGCGCAGGGTATACATATAGTGCAATTGCTATATTTATATCTAAGTAGCTGGTAAAAGGCGCATTGATGCCGTAGTAGAAATAATTCTAGAAATATCGTTTGAAATTTAAAATAACTGTCTTGTTTAATTAGGAATAATAGGAAAAATGATATTTACTTTCATATCCGAAATAAAAACATTTATTGAAATTGAATGTTATATAAAATAGAAGTGTAAATATTTTTTATTCCATTCTTTTTTATTTTATTATTCATGTACTTTTGGGTAGGAAATATTTTTTTTGTTCTTCAGAAGAAAAAAATTAATTTCTTGACTGACCGACTCGTAGTATCCATTATATAACTGGTTGCGTGGAAACATAGATTTTTTAAGTTCAGTTCGCACACTTGAAGTGATTGACCATGCACATTGTTGACGGTCATCGAGAATGCAAATTGAATGGGGAACTGCAGTCGTTTGAAGTGAAAAGGCATATCGGGGGGGGATAATGGGAATGCCTGGAGTGAATCGTAACTCCGATCAACTCGAGTACGATCAACTCCGATAGACATTCCTTTAAGGTTAGCAGTTACGCTTCTTGCCTCATATTGTTTTTTTGATTCTGATACTCGTGATCATGTAGCTTGCAAATGTTGTCTTTCGGTTCTTGCCCATATTTATCTTGAGACTCTGAAACACGTGAATTTGTAAAAAATCTGTTTAATTGCTCTCTTGTCGTTCCTCTTTTGTTTATGAAGCTCGATTTGGCTAATTTCCAGTTGCTGCTTTGTTAGATCTATTAAGTGTCGAGCGTTTAACAGTAGTCACTTAACGTTCGTCTACTACTGTAGTGACTACAGTAGTAGTAAGATTACAACAGTTGTAGGAATCTGTTGAGAATATATTTTTTGTCGAAGCAACCAACACGATATACATTTGTAAAATCGAAATATTGTTTATAGATTCACTTAATAAATAGCAAAATTACTTTTTGCTCTGGAAAATTTCCGTATATATGACTTACCTTGAGCTCAATCAGTAATAAAATTATTCTGTAAGTGTGGTATCAACTCTGAATAAAATAGGCGACTGCCTGCACAGACAAAATAGTGAGCACGCTGAAAGACAACTTCCTGTGTGGATGACAATAATTGAAAGCAATGAATCATAAATTTATATTATTTGATAAACGTGCGATTAATTCCAAATGGGATGTGAGTTTTACTGTTTCGGTTTTAAAATATAATCTTTGCGGAAGTGCAAGCAATAGGTTTTACCAAGTTTCATCGCAATCGGTTGAACAATACAGCAGCACATGGGATACGAACAAGCAAAAAATTCATTTTTATATAACAGCAATGATAACCGCCTATCGCTTCACAGAGGTGCAAGCAATGAGTTGACCAAATTGCATAGAAATGAGTTGAATAGTACGGAAGCGCATAAAGTACGAACAAACAACAATTCATTGATATACAACAGATTTATGTATCCTGTTAGAACTGTAATTGCTTGATGTTCTTTGAGAATTGTAAGGGCTGAAATTATTTTTTATATTTTTAGTGATTCGTTTAATATTCGTTTGGAATTCTCAAGATTAATATTAGAGAATGTCATTAAAATATTTTATTTTAAAATTGATTAAACGCAGAAAATATATTTATGCCATAAATTTTTTGATATAGTTGAATTAATTAAAAAATTAAAAGAATGCAAATATTTTGTACTCTAATATGTTCGAAAAATGTTGTAAAAACACTAAAATTTTATTAAAATTTCAATCTTATAGGAATGTTTCACCCAAAACTTTCTCGCATACTCTCTAATAATGCTGTTACCTAAAAGAACAACTTACATAGCATTTACGTACAATAGCTACGAACTATTAACCTCTAGCTTGAATTTAGCACCTTTCCTGAATCTGTTGTGCTGTAAGTGCAACTAATTAGTATTCAAAGATTTATTGCAATCCGATGAGCGGTATGGCAACACATAAGGGGCAGACAGACGAAGATATTTATATAGATATATAAAAATGAACTTTTGTTTTTTCGTATATTATACGCTTCTGTATTGTTCATACGATCGCAATAAAACTTTGTCAATTTATTACTTGCACTTCCACGAAGTTTATAGGTATAGCACGATTGCTATATTTTTATCTAATATATAAAAATTCTTTGTTTGCTCGTATATTACGTACCCTTCTCAAAATGGAACACAAATTAAGGTAAATGAAATGTGAAATTTACGATTTTATTAGGAAATTTTATTGACGCTAAGTTTTATTCCGTAGAATAAATGAGTTATGTTAAACATAAAAAAAATTATCACACTGAGTTGTTTAATGTTAAAACAAAAATTTTGATTGTGGATAATGAAGCAGATAAAAAAGGCGTAGATACATTTAAACATTGTCAGCGTTACAGATTGCAATGAATAATCATATATCTATACTGATTTTGCATATTTTCAATATTTTCTTCAACATCAATTCCAGATTCCCTCCATGAAGTACTGAACATGGAAAAATTTAGGTTTTTGGCTGATCATACCTAAATGGAATACCTGATCATACCTGAGAGTGGAAACTTTAGTTTTAGAAAGTTGATAAAAACAGCCTTATATTGATCGTTTGTAATAAATTGTATCTATTATAATCAGTAGGTTTATAATAATCCATTTTTATTCATAGTAATTTATAAAAAATAATTTTTTAAATAAAGAAAGTCTATTTTACATTGGTATGGTTAGCGTTTAGATCTTCTTTTAGAGAAAAGTATTTAATATACAATTTGATTTTTTTATTTTGTCTAAAACATTCTAAGATTTAATATAAATTGTTGGAACTATATATCAAACTTAATTTAACCAACTTGATTACTCCTTACATTTAGCGCTCAACATATATCAGTTTGTCGGAATTCTGATTCTGAGTTAAGTATAGATCTATAAATCTGTTTGTAAAGCCCTTTCTTAAATTTCAACCAGTTATCTTCATCAGTTTTTTAAAGTTTGTTAGCAAGTTGACGAATGAAAAATTGGACAAATAAGTAAATAACTTTAATTAATTTTATTTAAAATTTGATAAGTTATTAGAGAAATATAATAGTCACACATGATATGTATACCATTTGGATACATGCACATTTAATTCGAAAATGAAAATATCAACAGAAGGATTTCTAACAGAAAAAAGGTTAGTAATTTAGTATCAATTCCTTAAAACGAAGAAAAAACTTATTGAAAAAATATAATAAAAAAGATTGTTGAAGAATTTTTTATAACTACCCGTTTATCAAATAAATCTAACTAAGCACAACAAACTTACTATCAATAGGAATACATTCCGTTTCAAACTAGTTTAGCTCTTTAATTACTGAAGAGCCCAAAATGTTCACTCAAGCAACTGAACTCGTTTGCTACGTCCCCAAATATTTATGAAAATTTTACCCATACTCATGTAGGGTAAATACTTGAATGCCTGAGAGCCTTACTTTGTTCAGTATAAATGCTCAGACTGAAAGAAGTGAAAGTTAAAATTACTTCCTAAATAATTGATTTTCCCCCTAAATCCCTAAATGTAATAAAGCACCCTAATAATGATTTATTGAGTTTGTGTATCCGTCTCTTCAGAGTAAGAATTGTCATTGTTTTTTGAAAAGAGAAAAAGTAAAACATTTCTTTTATTGTTATTTAAAAGATCAAAAGCATATCGGTTTTGTTTTTTTAAAGATTTTAAGGCTTCTTTAGAGTGTTTAGAAATAAAAAAATAAAGTCAAAAAATGGTTTTCTGGTTAAAAGTTTTTTTAAGTAACTGTAACTGTAAATATAAATTAGCATAATCATTTTATAAAAGTTACAATGGTAACAAATTGCTCCACAAGGAGTAAAATGACTGCCGAAAGTCGCTCATTCATGTCACATTCGATTTTGAAACAATATTTTCAACTTGACCAAATTAGATAATAAATGATTTTCCAATTCCAATGCTTTTATTGTTTTTCTTCCAGTAGCAGTTACAGTCCATTTACTCTTTCCTCATCTAAAAGTATATCAATACAATGTGGCTCACTCTTTCATTATCACAAACATTGATTTCGTTTATCTCTCCTCTAAATCTCAAGGCACTTTATCCTTTTCATTTTCGATGGCTCACAACAATTTATGCCCGACGAAAAAGAAGCAATTCTTTTGCTACCAAGAACAATGTAGATTTTTAGCTCGATTAGGACGACCACCACTCTATGAAATGTAGATTAATTAATTTTATGCAAATATTCGGTATCCTTTGTGCTCTTGAGCAGCAAAATCAATAGCAATTTTCTAACGCCATTTATATTGAAGCTGTATATTCTTTCTATTTTGGAAAGCCGAGACTTTGAAAGAAATTCAATAATGCCTTGATATTTGACCAGGAAATAAAAATTGCTTTTACAACCAGACTAAGGCAGCACATCATCATAATTATAGGGTATAAGTCGGTGTTGAATAATATCCGAGGAGGTCATTTTCCTCGTAATTATGATGTGATGATGATCGTTGTCTAGATTTGTGTTACATTTCGCTATTCACTGGTGAAATATTGTTTGATAATTTTCAGATGATTTGTTCTTTTTGTTCTTCAGTTATTTGGTTAATTCTATTTGCCAGTGCAATCTAAGGGCATTTAAATGATTAAATTAACCGTTTTTATTGTTTCCATTATTTTATTATCCAGAGATTACTTTAATCGCATTTACTACGTAATGACTACTTAAGCGTTTATAAGTTAAGCGTAATGCGTTTCAATATTGATACCTATAAGGGTTTAAATTTAATCCTTTGGGGCCATTTTAAATGAGGTACCCTTTAAAACGTAAGGGCAGTTTAAAATGTGGTAATTTAGCGCTTTAATTAGTTAATTTTAATTACTTCCAGACGATTACAGTTTTCTTGAAATTTTGACATTTTATGTAAACGCTTAAAATTGTCTGAATTTAATACTTTGAGATAACCTATTTCAAAGATTTCACTATCAGGGAAATCATCTGATTTTCAACAAATTTCTGGACTTACTTTAGTTACTTTCTGCATTTTCAGATCATTTTTAAAAGCGAGATAATTTATTTCAAAGATTTACAGATTTCTAGTTATTTTTGGTATTACTGTTTGAAGGCAATATTATTTGAAATTTATAGGAAAGTTTTGTCACACAGTTTGAAATTATTTTATTTTGGGATCATTTACAGAGAAGATTATAAACTAATGCTTTTACTTACATTTTATAGGTTTTGGTTTTCTTTCACCAAATCTATACTAATTTTATTTACTGGATGGACTCTATGATCAGAAGTTATGCGAGCTGGTAAATACGGTGTTTAAGTTGTTAATTTTTTAATTAAAAATCTCGAAGCTAATAATGTTTTTTTCCGGGGAGGAAAAAGCAAAAGGATTTTAAGTTTTTTTTTGTGTGGTTTTTATTTACTACATTGCCAGTTAATTGTTATGACATTGATATGTTTTATTGCATGAAATTATTGTTTGGAAACTATTTGAGTGTAAGTGAAAGTTGTACATAACAGGAAGATCATTAGTGACCCATCTGATGGTTGGTTCTCCCTACCCATGGGGGATGAGAAAACAAAGGTTCTGTCTCCTCCCATCGACGACTGGGCATATTTCCTTAGGGAAGGATTGTACCGTGGCCGATGCTGGCCCTTAGGTTTTAACCACAGTTCCTGCCAGTGTTGCTGTTGCTAGTCACTCAAATTTCCCCGTGTGCCTTCAAATGGGTAGAAGAAGTCAATCTATGACTTAGCATTTCACCTTGGTCCTGTGGTCATTAGAGATAATATAGAAATAAGAAGCAAAGGAAATATTCCTTATTTCATTTTGTGGATTTTATCTATTATTTTGTTAAAAAAGTTACAGTTATTTATTTTGTCGATTAATAAACATGGTGTTTTGTTTTTGAATAAACTTCTTTTCCATACGCCATGTAATTCTATTGAGCTAGATTCTTGCAATTATTTTACCTTTCTTGGCTATTTAGAAAAAAGAATAAAATATTTAATGGAAAAGAATAAAGAAAGATTTATCATCACACATCTTATATTATTATAAATTTACTACTATATTAAAGATATTTATTTCAGAATATCGTGTGTAGAAATAATGCGAGGAACTATGTCAAGAAAGTTATTACCATTTAGCGCATCAAAGACATTTTGAAAGAAAAGTATAAGTGTTTATAATTGCGTTTTATGTACAATAGTTCTAATTTGATTCTTTTGTTGAAAATTTTGTTTTACTATTACATGAGAGCCAATTTCACTGAGCTCGTAATAATTCATTTATTAAGTTTAGTAAGATTATTCTATCTTGTCGTGGCAATAAAAATTTATGTTGTAGCAGAGTTAGTAATTTTTAACTATGGTCGGAAATCGATGATGCCATCTGAAACAGCATCTCTTTTTTAAATATTCTATATAAAATATAGAATATTTAAATATTCTATATAAAAAAGAAGATAGAAAAAGGAGCATTAACAAATATTTTATATTTGAAATATTAATGTTAATAATTTTTCACAAGTATTTTGATTTGAAAGTGATACAAATTTTTGTTTGAAAGCTATATAAGTTATTAAAAATTACTTCTAGAGTCATTAGTAAAATAATTATACAAATTCATAAAGAGTACTAATTTCTTCCTTCGTATATATCTATATTCTTATTATGTTGTATACAAGGCGATTCGTATTACAACGCATATACAGTAATCTCGCCAATTTAATTTTAATTATTCAATGATTCGTAGTTGCATCACTATTATTTTTAATTTTTCGGAATAATTTTTAATATTTTAATAAATAATTAATAAAAATCATATATTTATAACTTATTTTCATGATTAGAAGAAGGAAAGTTTTTAAGTAAAGAAATTTTGATCTAATTACTAATAATTTTTAAAGTAATTAGTTTTAATGAAACAATAAACTCATGGATAACTCGTTCTTTAAAATTACTTTTTTCTTTCATTTAAATCGATTTATACATATTCTTGAAAAAATAATAAATAAATAAATATGATTTGATATCTAATCCTGAAAGATATATTATATCAGGTTTAATACAAAATTACGAATTTGGAATTTAATTATTTTATATATTAAGCGATTCTGTAAATGTATTGTCAAACAAACATTCCAAGGATTTTTGTGGCGTGGTAAATCTTGGATTCAAGATAGGAAGATTAAGTATCTGAAACTTTTTTTCCTCATCGTTATGTAAATACGCCTGGTGAGCGTTATATTTGATTTCAAGAACTTAACGACATTTCTCTGATGTAGTGAGGTAATTTAGGTGGGATGTTAGCTTAGACGTTGTCCTTGTCTTCTGAATATGATTCAAAATTACGATACTTACTTCAAAAATAACTTTTTGTTGCTGTAATATGCAACTAAAGATGCAAGAATGATAAAAGTCAAATTTGGAGTTGCCGAATCCGAATAGAAAATCCTCATTTTTTTTTTTCTTCTGTAAAATGTTTTTTAAGAGTATATTTATTCTTGAATTGTTGCTTGTTAAATTAAGTCCTTAGCTTGAAACCAGATTTATTTAATGGATATTCCATGCCTATTTTCTTAATATTTTTGACTAAAAGCCACTTAAACTTGATTTTTTTGCTTTGATATCACAATAAATTTGTGAAAAGTATTTAGCTTTAAAGAGAAATAATGTTATTTTAATTGTTCATGCACAACAGCGTGTGAAGCTGCCCTTTAAGTTCTTTAATAATTAGTCCCCACTCTATTGTTTTCTTTCAAGATTAAGATGTTGAAACACATGGCTCGTTACCAAAAGAGCTCACAAAGGAGTTCATATTTCACTTATGAGAAATGATGTTAATAACAATTATGGAAATGTCTGGTAGAATCTGAGATTTCAAGATAATATTTATTTTATGTTATTTTTTCACAAACGGACTTTTCTTGATAATTTTGTTCCAGATTATTAAACTTTATATTTAATTTTCAGTACAAATGTGAAGTTTCAGTATTAGATTAGAAGAATCATGCAATCTGAAGGAACTAGACAACAGCTTTTTTACGATTATCAATAAATATAAGTTTATTTGATTCTATAAGAAAAAAAGAAACTCAAACAAATTCATTATAAAAAATTCTTATATATTTTTAATCTAATGATATTTAAATAAAAATCATTTTATAATTTAAATTGTATTATTAATTATATGAAAAATTGCCTTTTAAGATAAGCAATTAATGTTGTGATCAATTAAATGTCAATGCTAAGAAACAACTAAATAAATAATTTGAAATTGTACTCCATCCTTTGCATTGCTTGTGCCAGTTTTCCATGTTTGTTGTTAAACTTCGTATATTCTATAATTATGAATAAAATTCATTATCCTCTTTTGTTAGCTTTTGTATCTTTCATGTTTGTCCCAAGAGGACAATTGAGGATAAGAATTTTCCGGATGGTAAATGGTTCTTACCACCCTAGAAGGTACATGGAAGGTGGGGGGATCAGGCTTCTCCCATCAATGACTGGACGTACTGCTTTTGGGAAGTGTTGTACTTTGGTCGGTAATGGACTTTAAGATTTCCGCAAATGTTGCAGTTGCGGTGGTCCTGTTATTCTGTTTTCTTTATCCGTGTTCTTTTGGGTGGATCGGAGAGTGAGTAATATGACTTATATTTCCTGTTTGATTCTTTCAACAGTTCTTTAAATAATCTTATTTTTAGCATCACGCTGGTTTTTTAAGAATTCTACTCTGTGACTAAGAATTCTAATCTTAAAGTGAATTTCATATTTGCTCTTTCTTATTTCATTTCAGTTTTGTTGCGATTATAAAATATTCAGAGCGAATATTGTATTTCGTAATTTAATTTCGAAAGATCAAAAAGTGTAATTATTGTCCTATTACATTTTACTGACTATTATGTTAAATTTGACTTTCCGCTCCTCCTCAATATAAGTGCAATTAAAGAGTAGTAGTTAATTTACATGTATTATCACATTCATCATTACTGTTGATTAAAATGACAGGAATTTATTAAAAAAAACCTCCGAAATTTCAATTCTAAGCTTTTTTCCTATCCTCATAAACTAGAATGAAAACTGAAATTCCCATAAAAATAGAAAGAAATTAAAAGCTGTGGAAAATGTCATCAAGCAATTAAAATTCGAATTCATTTTTAAACTATTTGAGAAAATAAAAGAAACCTTTTATCGAAATTACTCACAAAGAAATTTTTAAAAATATATCTGTAAGCTTTCAATTAATTTTACTAAACAAACTGTTGGGTCTGAAAAATAGAACATCTTAGAATTGTAATCTATAAAATAGATTAAAGGGATTAATTATTTATATTTAATTATAATTATTCAGAATGTCTTTGTGGATGCTTTTTTCCAATTATTTTCAATATAACATTTTATTTTATCTATAATTTATAATACAGTTTTTTATCTATAATTTATAATA